>JAQZBX010064957.1:0-16397 GCA_029593785.1 Cabassous unicinctus | reverse complement strand
TTTTTTTTTTTTTTTTTTGATAGTAAGATGTTCCTTGATTTTGGCAAAGTTGAACTGGTTTGTTGTATCAGTCAAAATAGGCTAGGTTATGCTGTGGTAACAAACAGCCCCAAGGCTTAACATAACCAAGCACCATCCATTTCTCACTGAAGCAAAATGTCCAATGTGGGTCAGCAGAAGTGTTCTGCTCGTCATAGACCCTCAGGACACACAGCTGATAGAGGCTCCATCTTAACACATGGCTGTCTGTCTCCTACTGCTATGTCCAAATTTCTTCTGCTTATAAGGGCTCTGGTCATATTAGATTAAGGCCTACTCTGATTCGTCTGATCCGTCTGGCCTCACCTTCATAATACTTTCAACGTTCCTGTTTAAAATGGGTTCACATCCACAGGACCACAGGTTTAGCAGTTGAACTTGTCTTTGCTGGGGACACGTTCATTACAGGAACCATAAAGGCAAAGAATGATATATTTGATTATATTAAAATGTAAAGCCTCTGAAGATCAAAAAATATTACAACAAAGTGAAAAGACAGATCATGGCAGTGCATATAATGGAAAAGGATTAGTATCTGGAATATATAGGAATTCTTTTCATCAATAAGAAAAAGACAACCCAATAGATAAATAACCAAAAGGTATGAATAGGAAGAGCATAGAAAAAGAAAGCTGAGTGACCAGAAAACACAGGAAGAAGTTCAATGCCATTCATCATGAGGGAAATGCAAATTATACAACCACAAGATACCATTTAATGCATATCTATGATTAGTAAAAATTAAAAGTATCACAATAGCATGTGTTAGGATGTGGACCAATGGGACACTTATGTAGGCTTGTGGAGAGTGCAAACAAATATGATGACTTTGTAGAGCAATTTGAAATTTATATTAAGGTAAAAATATTCCTATCATCCCACCCAGTAATTCTACTTTGTGGTTGATGTCCCAGTGAAATTCCTGTACATGTGCTCAAGGAGAAAATCACAATGTTTATTGCAGTGTTGTTTGTAATGGCGAAAAAATGAAAACAATTTAAATATCCATTAATAGGAGATTAGAGAAATATATTGTAGTATATTTATGCTATGGACTACCGTTCAGCAATGAAAATGAATGACTTTGAGCTGCTTACATCAAAATGAATAAATTTCAAAAGCAAAACATTGAGTTAAAAAACAAAACAAATGGAAAACAAAGCAGAAAATATAATAATATGGATTAGTGATATCAAGTTATAAAGTTTTAAACAATGCCATGTCTTGTTTTTCAATATATAATTAGATTATAAAATTATAATAATCTAATATATAATTAGATTATAAAAAGATAAAAACACCTCACTGAATTAAAATAATTAGAATAAAAAACTCATAAGAGCCAGAATCTAGAATCCAGGTTAACAGCGTATGGGGTAGGGTTAGGGAATAGAAAGTTAAGGCTTAAAATGTTCAGGGTTCCGATTTGGAATGGTGGAAATGTTTTGGTAATGGACGGTGGTATTGGTAGCACAACATTGTGAACATAATTAACAGCACTAAAATATCTATCTGAATGCAATTTAAAGGGGAAATCTTAAACTGTATTTATGGTAACAGAATAAAATTTTTAAAAATTCATAGAACTACACTACACACAGTGGACCTTAAGTGAAACCATGGACTATAGTTAATAGTACAATTGTAAAAATATGCTGTCATCAATTCTAACAAATGTTCCTCAGCAATGCAAGGTGTTAATAATAAGGTATATGGAAATCCTGTGTTTTATGCATGATTGTTTTGTAAACCTACAACTTCCCTAATAAAGGAAAAAGAGATAAAAACATATGTGTGAATAAAAATACTTCTGGGGAGGGTGTAGGGGAACTGGAAGGGGAATGAAAGGGGAGGGATCTGTATTTAATTATTTTTGTTTTGAAACAATCACAAAGTTATACAAAAATGGGAATTACAATATAAACACTTTTTTCCTTGAATCATTTAAGATTAACTAGTTGATGATCTGAGGCTCCATCACCCTCAAATACGTCAGTTGTATATTTTCTATAAACAAGAAAATTTTCCTACATAACCACAATGCAATCATCAAAATGATAAAATTAGCTTTGACATTTCTACTATGTAATCCTCAGACTGCATTCAGGTTTTGCCACTTATTTCACAAAGGATTCAATTCAGAAGCCAACACTGCATTTAGTTGTCATGCCTCTTTAGTCTGTTCCAGTATGGAATATCTCCTTAGCCTTGGGCCAAGCAGGTGGTTGTGAGCATCTTCTGGCGGACCATGTGAGGCATGCTGCCCCACAAGACCGCACATGGCCAGGCCATTCTGGACCCCCTCAAGGTGTTTGACGAGATCCTGCCCCTCTAGGACAGGAAAAAGCTGATGGTGGCTCCTGCTGCCCTCAAGGTTGTGTGTCTGAAACCCACATGTAAGTTTGTCTATGTGGGGCATCTGGCTCACGGGATTGACTGGAAGTATCCGGCTGTAACAGCCACTCTGGAGGAGAAGAGGAAGGAGAAAGTCAACATCCACAACAGAAAGAAGGAGCAGCTCATGATGCTGCAGAAACAGGCCAAGAAGAATGTGGAGAAGAAAACTGACAAATCCACAGAGGTCCTCAAGACACTTGGATTCCTGGTTTGAGTCCAATAAAGGCTGTCTATTCCTTAAAAAAAAAAAGCAAAACCCAAAGACATATGAACTATAGAGCCTCAATTTTCATTATTGGATTCAACAGAGGTTACTTTGAGAAATTGCTGTAAAAGTGTCTAGTCGCGAGCTCTCTGTATCTGCACTTGTCTTACCATGGACCAGTAGAACGGTTGAGTGGACCAGAAGCAGTCGATGTCTTGCAGTTTGAGTAGCACTGCAGTGCAGACATTTTCGTGCTTGAAATAGGACATTAAAACATAAGATTGAGAAAAAAATAATAAAACCAAGAGCCCGATTTTTCCTTTGAAAAGTGATGGTGTGCTCTTGAATTTGAGGGTGCCTGGATGTGGCTTCCAGATTACTTTCTACAGGCATTCATTCCATTTTCAAAACATCTTACCAAAATAATGGTGCTTGAGAACTGGCAAGACTGCCCTGACCTTGACTTCTTGGAATCTAGGGACCAAAAGGGACCGAGAGCAGGAGATGACGAAAGGGACAGAATCCGAAGCATATAGCACTGACTGAAAAACCCCAAACAAAACATGAGAGCTTCTGAGAGGGAAAGAACTGGGCAAGCCCTTGAAAAGGAGTTATGTTAGAAAAATTCCATTTATGTTTCTGGATCTTTCCCAGACAAAGCAGTCTCCTTTCCAGTCCCATGAGCTTAAGTAGCTTGGATGTGTGTTGGCAGCTACTTTGAAAACCCTGCCTTTGGCTGTGGCATTTTGCAGACACAGTGCCTATAAACTGTAAGCCATGCCTTTTGTCGTCCTTGTGGAGATTCTTCAGTCTCTGTTGTTTTTGTGAACCTTGCGAGCAAAAGCCCTGTGGAAATGGGGGGATAAGGAAAAGATATGATCATCACTAACCGAAAAGGAAAACAGAACACAACAAAAAGCAAGGTGCTACACAGCTTTCTCCACTGGCCCAAACCAGTAAGGATCAAGTTAAGTTTCTACAGAGTTTGACTGCTCCTTGGCATGGGACTCTATTAGCAGGTAGTGAGACTTCTCAGCACAGAATGGGATTATTGTCAGTGTTTATTTCAAAGAGATATATTCTTAGAGCAGCCATTTCGATTTTTCAAAATTTGCCAGATGAACACCCTCCACTGTCTTCCCTAAAGCTTCAAAGACTATTTCTTTAAATGAGAATTTCCTAGCAAAGTATTTACCAGTTTTTATATTTTTCAAGTATATTTAACTTGGAATTTTCCATACTAGTTGCAACTGGTGTTTTTTTGTTTTTTTTTTTAAATGAACTCTTTAGTGCAGTCATGTGGAAAATATTACTCTTCACATTTCCTCTACTCTTTAGATATCAATTTTCTTTCACATTAATGACATTATTCTTTGTGGCTGATAAACTACCTTGTAAGGCAGCCCTGAGAATTCTCTTGAGGCCAAGGTGAGCCCTGGACCCTCCCTCCCAGGTGGTCTGAGAACAGGGTTTTCAGAAGCCAACTCTGAGCATTCTGGAGTCTGGAATCATTTCTCAACTCATTCCTCAGAGCAGCGCTTGTTCTAGATTGCTTTCCTTCCAATGTATGAACCAGGTTTTTGGCTGCTTGAGCTCATTAAGAGAACCCCTGTCACTTGTCACAAGTGTAAAAAGAGTGTTTCAAATGGTCCTGGAAAATGTTCAGCTGGTTCACGTCCATACTTAGGTCCTCCCTTCAGCTTTCCCTGTTTCCTCCCTTCCTAAGATGTGGAGAGGAGTTAATTCTGATGCAGAATGTCTGCCACGTTTCACCCAGGCTGACCGGCTGTGTGTCGGTAATGAAGTCATCACTGTGGATGACTAAGTGACATTGTAAAGTTCTTCAGGCATGGGGCCTCGGCTGGGTTTCTCTAAGAGTGGTTAAAAAAAAAAAAGTGTCATTTATAACCTTTTTATGGACATGCTCTCATTGGGTCTTATTAGGTACGGAGACTTGTTCTAAAGCAAAGAAATTTGGTGAGTATAAACTTAGAGGGAGAATAAATCTATTCTCAGCCTTCATTTCCAAACATTTATTCAGGACAGGATTTTTCCCAGTGAAAGCCCAATTTGAATGTAGTTTTTCTGATGCCGTTTGAGCCTATTTATTCTAATTTCTAATCACATTTTTGAAAATGTTTGGTGTGATCCTTGTGCATTTGTAGCCTGGGAGTGAGCATTCTGAGGCTGTCCTGGGATTCTTAGGATTTTCCTTCCTGGTCTTTGCCTCTTTCTTCCTTCCACATGTAATTTGTGCAAGAAGCTAGCACCAGTACTAGAGCAATAGCACAGTGGAATGCTAACTCCAGGGACTCAAGGAGACCTGCATTCAAAACACTTCTCAAAATGGCTAGTTTCCATCATAAAGGAAAACTGTCTCCCACTACTTTTCATTTCTGTGTGGGCTCCATGAGGGCTTTTGTCTGCCTCGTGCATCATTGTGTTCCCAATGACACATAGTAGGTGCTCAAAGACTGCTGAGTGAATATGCTCACAGACGTTTATCTATTAGAACTCTGCTCTTCTCTCCTTATGCTCTATCTGTTCATTAAAACTTGACCAATGCAAACCACCATAATGGTAGTTTATAACACGTGGGGCACTCAATGCATGTCAGGAATTGTTCTAGACCTTTGATGTGGAACAATTCATTTACTCCTTACAGCAACCCTATAAAATAGGTAATTATTTTACAGGTGAGAACACTGTCATGGAGAGTTTCAGTTACTTGCCAAGGCTACAGATTCAGTAAGTGGTAGAGCCAGGATTCCAACCCAGAGATAGGAGCTATGGGAATAAGAGATCAACAAATAGTCTTCTCCTTTAAGGAGATGTCAATCTATTAGGGTAGCTAGGCATGAAGATTATAAACAAAAATAAAAAGCAGACCTCTCCTTTGAAGACCTCATTCCAGCCTAGCTTTAACTGGACTGATGGTGTGTTCATCTAGGTCCTGAGTCCAGTTTTCCCATTATGCATAATTACAGTCAACACTCAGGAGCTATGAATATCACTTACCAATTCTCTGTTTGCATTATCTCCCCCAACTTAGACCAAAGCTTCTTGAAGTCAAGGGTACCTTTTCATACTTCTGTTCTCTATCCACATGTTAAGTGGTTAATAAATGCTTTCAGGGGGTGGATGTGGCTCAAATGGTTGGGTGTCCGCCTGCCATATGGAGGGACCTGGGTTCGATTCCCGGGACCTCCCAGTAAAATAAAAACATATATACAGAAGGTGCATGGGCTGCCAGGTTATGTGTGCCGGTGAGCCGCCAGGCCCCGGGAGCCAGGCGGCAAGATGATGACGTAACAGGAGAGAGACGCAGGGGAGAGACAAGACGAGATGCTCTGAAAACCAGGAACCGAGGTGGCGCTGGTGGCAGAACACCCCTCTCCTACATCGGAAGTCTCCAGGATCGAATCCTGGTGAAGACTGGAGGAGGAGGATGAGAAGAGATGGCAGGAAATAGACACAGAGAATTGCCCAGCAAATGGACACAAAACAGCAAAAACAGGGAAGGGGGGGTTTAAAATGGATAAAGTAAATAAATAAATCTTTAAAAATAAATAAATAAATAAATAAATGCTTTCAGATTGATTCACTACTGAGAGAATGCTCCTTGAAAGGACAATTTTAAGTCCAAGTTTCAATAAAAATAGAGCTCAAAAGTTATAAGTTGTGTGTTTGTTTTCAGGAGGCAAATTTTTACCTCATTTACATTTGATTAACCTTGGTAACTGTAGTGTTTGGCATTAGCCATATCTTTGATGGCCCATTAGAGGACAAAGTGCTGTGTAAGCCTTTAATTTACAGAGGAGAGGGATTTGCCATTGGATTTCAAAGTCAGGGTTTAGGAATCACCAGGCCTGAGGGGTAGGGGTGGGGGGGCAGCACTTTTTGAGGAATTGGAGATCTGCGTTTTTGCCTGATTCTGTCACCAGCTGTGTGACTATGGGCAGGTCATTTAACTTCTTTGAGCCTCAGTTGTCCCATCCATTAATTGAAGATAATTCTATTTGCCCTGCCTACCACACAGGATTTTTACATCAATTAAGATTTTTGTAGGTGAAAGATCAGGATGTCATATAACTTAAAAGAGAAGTCAGTGTGAAAGGGTAGTGATGAAACATTTTATACATCATTTACATGAATTCCACACCAGAGACTTATTGTTTGAAATAGGGCTGCATAAAAACATCTTTGTTTGCTGTTTTAGAATATGTAAGAACTTCTAGAAGAGAATTTTGATGGTTCTAGTGAAGTTGCTGTAGTACCCTATGTAAATGCCATCTTTTTGTCTCAATAAAATTCCCAGTCATGAGCTTAGGGCATTCATAGTCATTCCACTGTCATAGAATTGTGCCATTGTAGTGAGAACCAAGTGCATGCTTGCTAGTGTTGGCAATGAATTTACTAATTTGGCACCCACTGGGGAAAAATGTTGAAATAAGGACTGAACTATTGTTCTCTAACTCTTAACAGTTGGTCAGTGGCCAAGTAAAGACCAAGAGCAAATAATAAGTGTTGAGTCACCCATATTCCATTTCATATTTGTTGACAGCCATCAGAACACTTTACAGTCATTGGTAATTGCAGAAGCAATTGCCAAGTTACCTGAAAAAAGGTTTTCCAAGCAAGCTCAAAGCATCTCTTATAGAATTGTAAGGCAAAACCATGATGACATCCCAGCTGCCCTTATCTTCAGAACCAGAAATCAGCATCCTTTATACAAACGAAGGCTTTGAGAGTTGGACCTAGGTTAAATTAGAAGGTGTGGGTATGGCTGAAGTGAGGACATACTGGAGGAGCCCCTTGCCACCTCACGTTCTCCTCCTCCATTACCTCCCGTGGATTCACCACTAGATCCCATCTGAAGGTATGAAGGCTGTAAGGTAAGCAGGCAGGGAGCTCGTCTACTTGTCCCTAAGGAATAAGGAAGCACAGAAGCCTTGGCAGAAATGCCACTGGCAAGATCCATCAGCTAGAAGATTTCCAGGAACTGTCAGGTTAAGGGCATCTTGACAAGTCACTTTCCCCACTGCCCTCTCAGCCAGGAGGCATGGCACCAGAGTTAATGGGAGAAGGTAGCCTCATGAATAGGAACCATTCCAATGATGAAATGTGCTCACTCTCCTGAAATGCTGCAGAGCAGAAGCCCAGGGGGAAATGAGACTTGTGCACGTGTGCGTTTCTCTCCAGTCTAAGGGAAAGGGCTTCAGAAAAATCACTTAGTGGCCTTTGAGAGGGCAATTTCCCCTTTGAGATGCAAAGAATATTCCTCTCCTGGGGTAAGGGATAAAAAAAACCTGTTGTGTTTTGAAGGTGTGGTTCCCTGGAAGACAGTTCATCAGAGGCAATTTTATTGTCTGCCCATGTGGACTCCAAGTGAGATAAGGGAGCTGGGGGTGCCAGGAGGGACGGGGTAGCTCCTGTTAGGTGTCAACTGCCGGAGTCCACACAGACACTGACCTCTGGATCTCCGGGCCATTTTGCAGCCAGGACCGTATAAAGAGGAAAGGACTACAGTGGCGGCAGTGCCCAGGCCAGACATCAGACTAGGGAACCCGTTCAGGACCAAGGTCTGTGGCCCCTCACCCAGGCAAGATACCTTTGAAGACTTTCGATCCTTTAGTCAGTTCCTTCTAGATATCACAGGTGCACCCCCTGGATTCTTAAAGTCCCCGGGTACATTTAATGTCAAGGGACAGGGGGCTGAGGGAAAGTGGAGGCAGTGTGAGACTAGGTTACTTAACTTCTCCAGGCCTCATTTTCATCATCTGTAAAATGAAATAATAATAATTTCTACCTAATAATCTGTTGGGAGAGGGTAGTAAAACATGTGTAAAGCACTTAGAATGGTATCTAGCACAGAGAAAGAGTTCCATAAATGTTGGTTATTATGATTATTTCACAGGATACTTGTATTTGAGTTATTTACAAGTCACTCCCATTGGACGATAAGCCCCTTGAAAACAGGCTCTAAGGATACTCATCTCTGTCTTTCTTTAAGGACTGAGAGTTCCTTGAAGGCAACGACCGTTTCTTGTTTCTCTAGACATTGGTCCCAGTTCCTAGCAAAGGGCATGGCACATGAGGGACCATGTAGAAACTATGTTTGTTGAATGAATGAATGAAAGTCTCACTGAAGTGCAGAGAGTATGGAAATCTGAGAACAGAGTAGGATTTCACACGCCAGTTATTTTTGCTTGAAATTGATTCTCAGATCTTCTCTGCTGGGATCTTGGCTGACATACATTTGCTGGGGTTGACTAGATTATATAATTGCTGTTTTCTTTCTCTAACTACTGTGATTATGACTCGAGTGGCGGATACATTTATGGTACTAGATAAATAATAATTACTTTAATTACGGTTTGACCTGTACAATATATTCGAACAACATAGCTGACTGTGCATTTGTGTGCGTGCACTCTTGAGAGTGGTGGAGAAATCCCCATTATGAAGGTACAAAGAAATCTCTCCTCTATGCACATGGTAATTTTAGAATTATAACATGGAAAAGTACAATACTGCTGTAATTATATCAAGTTTGCAGAAAGAAATGTTTTTGAAGAAGTCTATAATCTAAGTGGATTGTATTTAGAGAATAAAAAAATTAATTCTATTGGCAATATTTTATTTTTGATGCCAGAAAGAAATGGGTGTATGCAATTCTTAAGGTTTCCTATGAGAGTATAAAAGTGCCTTGCTGATTTAAGTGAGATTTAAGTGATATAATACATGAAACTTGTTTAGCCAAGTGTCAGAGTGCTCAATCAGTATTAGATATCATCATTTATTTAAGCAGCAATCTCAAAGAATTTTGGTAAATTTAATGAGGCACATGGCAATAACTAATAAACATTTGATGTAAATGATGCACTCTATGCATTTGATAAATTACCCCAAGGAACTCAAATTTGGATCATATGGCACCTTGTGGATTCTTATCAATAACAGCAAACTTTAGTAGACACTGGAGGGGGTGGGGAGTTGGTGGAGGTGCATGGGTAGGACACAAAGATGAATAACATAGCCCTTGGTCCTAAGGAATTTACAATTAAGTGAAAGAGATACGGAAACCATGGAATAATTAATAGAATTCGCACTGAGCACTTACCTATATGCCAGGCACTGTTCTAAGTGTTGTGCTCAAATGAACTCAGTTAATCTTCATAAAGATGAGGAAATGGAGGCACAGCAAAGGGGAGAGAGGTGTCACAGCTAATAACCCAGGTAGTCGGACCACGAGCCTATGCTGCTTCCTAAAGGTGTGTAACTAGCGGTAATACAAGCATAATATGCTGAGCAGTGGAATAAAGCTGCTGCGGGAACATTCCAGCCAAGGGCTTGGGAAGGCTTCCCTGAGGAATGGCATGTTAGCTGAATTTGGAAAGACTGGGGAAAGGAATGCCAAGCAAGAGAGAACAGCTTTCTAAAAGCCTTAATTGATAAACTTCACCCCCACCAACCCTGGGAAAAACGCCTCCGGGCTCCCATGTCAACTCTTACATTTTAGCCCTTGGGACATTTTATTGCTATCACCTGCTTATCTGTCTCTTTCCCCATTACCTACAGACTCTGTGAGGATAGAGATCTGTCTAGACATCTTTGTATCCTGAGCACCTAGGAGATCTTCAAGGGGTCATTCCACGACCTGCTACCAGTTATTTTTTTCTGACATTAGATATTTTGCACAGTAAAATAACTTATGTAATTTAAAATACCATATGCCCCATGGAAATGCACATTTAGGTAGTGCTCAGATATGTTGAATATGCAGCTCATTATTTGAAACATACTTTTGTGGCTAAAACAGTAGGATTATTGGAGCCAAAGTAAACCTTTTAAATGCATATGCCATGGAGGATGAATGCCTTCCAATTATCTGGAAAGTTAATATGGCATTGTAAATGAAAATGACAAGAAATCCTGCTCTTGTTCTCATTTGAATACTTGTACTTTTCTATTCTAGTCACACTTAGAGGATGTTTAGCCTCTCTAGCCAGTATGAATACATAACAGTGGTTGTCAGATGGGTGCTATTTGATGGAGTAGACAATAGAGGAAAATCAGTTTAGCATAAGAGATGCTGAACATATTTAAGAAATGCACAGAACTATCGATTTATAATAATGTATTCTCAAAAATTCTTCTTCCTAGGAGTGCTATTTTTCACGTTATCAAATTATGTCCCCATTGTTATTGAATTGTTAGAATATTTGCAGCATATTCTATCTCACGCTAAGTTTCTAGCTTTAGGATTTGATCTAGCTGATTCCTGAAGCCACTCCCAAAGAATAATTTAAGCCCCTAAAGAAGGGCATTCCCTCTCAAAAGACATGAAGGATTTCCTGGGGACCTTGAGGGCAATTTGACTTTTTAAAAACACATTTCCTGGAATACCCAGTCCAATTAATTAGATTAATCTAGGGAGTAAGTCTTACTCTCCTTCTTCAGGAAACCTTTTTGGATTAAACCCAATTCTGTTCAATGTTTTTCCTGGCGACCCCAAGGCCTACAGTTCTTATTACCTACTCAGGGCAGCTTGGCTACAGGTTGTCTGAGTCATCTCTTAGCCCTTGTCCTGTCCCCTTGGGCCACGTTTTTCCATGCACCCAGGCAAAGATTCCTTCCTTCAGGGGATGTCAAAAGGACAGCCTTTGAATCTAAGATGGGAAAAGGAAGAAGGGTTGTGAAGTGGGTGGGTGGGTAGGTGGGTGGCAGAAGGGACAGCAGTGTGTAGATCCAGAAGTGGGAAAGAGTTTGCTAAGATTTTAAGAAGGAAAAGACCAGCGTAGAAAGAGAATAGTACAGGAGGAGCTTGGAGGAGTGGGCAACTTTCAGAGGATAATGGGTCTTGTGGGTCAAAGGGGTCTGGCTTTTATTTAAATTCAATGGGAAGCCATTGAAGGCCATTAAGTAAGGAAGAGACATTCATCAGATTTATAAATGTGCTCTCCACCCATGAGAATGACTAAAATTAAAAAGACAGACCAGTATCAACTGTTGACAAGGATACAGAACAAATGGACTGCTCATACATTGCTGGTGAAAGCATAAATTGGTACAACAGCTTGGAAAATTGGCAGCATCTATTCAAGGATGCATACCTCCTGACCCAGCAACTCCATTTCTAGGTATATGCTCAACAGAAATGCATACATGTGCTTACCAAAAGATAGGCATGTGGATTTTTTCCATAGAAGTATTATCATGATAGCTAAAATCTGGAAACGACTCAAATAGCTATCAACAGAATGGGTAAATAAATTGTGGTGTGTTCATTCAATGGTGGATTCATACATTTCCCAGGAATAAGACTAAACAACCTACAACTATAAACACAACATGGATGAATTTCATTAACAAAATGTTGAGTGAAAGGAGACAGATATGAAAGACTACACACCGTATGGGTCTATTTGTATATAATTTTTTTATGTATATAATTTTTAAACTAGTCTATGGTGTTAAAAGTTAGGAAAGATAATGGTGAGTGGTGAGTGGAAGGGGCATGAGGGGGCCTCTGTACATGTTCCATGTCTTGATCTGTCATACAGGTGTAGTCACCTTATGAAAAATCTCTGAGCTATACACTATGGTTTGTGCTCTTTTTTGTGTATTTCAATGACACACACAACTGGCCTAAAAAATAAAAGTTTACATTAAAAAAAAATCCCAACTGTTATGTGGAGGAGAGATTGGTGTAAGCAAGAGTAGATGTAGAAAAGCAATTGGAAGGTGATTCCAGGTGACAAGAATCTTTTGAGACCAATGGAATGCATTGGAGATGGAGAACAGTGGGCAGATTTGAAAGGTAGACTCAACAAAACTTGCTAATGGCCTTTCTTAAGGGAGAAGAAAAAACAAAGCAAACTCCTAGATTTGGGGCTTGGGCAACTGAGTGGATGGTGGGATCATTACCTGAGATGGGAAAGACTATGGAAGAATCAAATTTGGGTGAAAATCTACAGTTTTTGAATCAAAATTTCCCAACCACCTCTTTTGGTACAGGGCTGATTTTAGGGCTATGGAGATGATGGTTAAAATGACTCAGAACTTCTTTGGTCTTGCCAGTCCTGAAATGGACTCTATGGACAGAAAAAGGGGGAGGGTATTTATATTTAGAATGAAATATTTTCTTCCCAGGATTCCATACTCTCATCTACAAACTACTTCTCACTCCCTTAGCCCTGGATATAACTAGCAAGCTCTTGTCACCAGGAAGTTGACAAGGATAACCTTACATTCCTTTGTCTGAAGCCAGACTCCTCTAGATTCTTGGCTATGTTACATACAAGAATTTAAACCATGCGGGTTTAGTTTACTGAGAAAATGGGAGAAGAGAACAGAAACAGGAGAAAATAGCAGATTACGCATCCCCAGATGGAGGTGCGGGTTTCTCCAGGCAGAAAGAGGGAGATTTGACTTGTGTGGTTACCATTTAAACTATTAATTATTCCTTCCCTTGCTAATGGTCAGAGGAGGGGCCCAACTGTTTGCTGTTCTGATTGATTATCCCACTTGACAGTTCCCCAGGGTGTCCAATGATGAGGCCCTTTGAGGGTATCCAGGGTTTTCCCTTGACCCTGAATGAGATCTCATTCCAAATGGGGTTCTCCTGGGGTCCTTCTGACAGCCTCCTTGGTGATGGTCCTTCTCTCAGGGGGTTTCCAGGTGGGGTTCCATGGCCACTTGTTTCGAGTTGTGATACCCTTTGATTGCATTAAATTCAATTGAGGGACCTTTGATTAGATTACTTGATAAGATTGCTTTAGGGCTTTAGATTTGTGACTCAGGTTGTCTCCACCCCTTTGCTGGGTCTGATATAAACAGAAACACACAGAAAGAGTAACTCAAACAGACACAGGAAAAGGAAGCCACCATGTTTGATCCTGCCATGTAAGAGAGAAGACTATAGGATCGCTTAGGCATGAAGTCCCAAGAGGCTGAGCCTACGGAGGAGGTCAAGAGGAGACAGTGAGCCCAGAGGGCTTGGCAGAGATCAGCAGCCATCTTGCTTCACCACATGGCAACACACTGGGATCAACGGTAGCTGACTTTGGTGAGAAGGCATCTCTGCTAATGCCTTAATTTGTACTTTTCACGGCCTTTATAAAAGCTAACACATTTCTGGTACTTTACATTGGCAACCCTTTGGCAAACTAAAACACACATGGATCTAGGCTGGGAAGGAAAAGAGGCTTTATTGGCTGGCAGAGGACAGATGATCTAATCAGTCTCAAAGCTGCCCCCCCATTAAGGGTTTTCTTACAGTTTTTATACAGGTTTGAAACAAAGAGAATTAATCATAGACTTGACATCTTTGGGAAGGGGTTTGGGGAGCTTTTCTGGTTTTCTGCTCTGGTTGACATTTAAGATACATATTGTCCCTCATGCCTCTAAGTTTCACGGTGGTTGAGAACAGGGAATGAGTGAAGCATTACAAGGATATATCATACATTTTCTTTACAAAGAAAGAGAAGTAAAAAGGTCTGGTTAATATTAAACTCAACAGGCCTATGTGTTTTTCTATAGAAACTTTATGCCTGTTGAAATGTACTTACTAGATTACAAGTACAATTTGTTTTGCTCATGCTACTACTCATGCTACAAATTCTCCTTGATTATTCTTTTCTTTCCAATCCCATAATTAATTTTGGGAGGGATTCGGTTGTCGTTCGATGTGGCTGCTTCTGGCTGAGATGGGACATAATAATTATGCAGTTTCTTGGTGGAAACATTGATCCATGGTTCATAAGTAATAGTGATTGTTGTTCAAGGGATTCAGGGAGTCTCAGAAGTAGCTCTAGGTGGTGAAAAAGGTTTAAAAATTATTCAAGTACATAAGGAGATAATATATTTTAGAATTACAAGGCTTACGATTATTAGTAGAATAATTGTGAGGCTGGTTTGGAGAATAATGTATAGCTAGGATCCAATACCAGATGGAAGCCAACTAAAAAAGTCAAAGAATTTGAATGGAGTGGATGAGGTTGACATAGGTTAAAATAGGTTAAATTTGTTTATTCACATGAATTAAAAGAGCAGATATATTGGTAGATTCATTAGGGATGTAAGCACAACACTCAGCTGTTATTATAGTGCACGTCCCTCCTTGAGAAGCTGTTAAAATGTCTAATGACATTTAATTTTGGAGAGCAGCCTCACACATTAGAGTCATTTCAGTATTAATAAGATTCATACTATGGTAACTATCATTTAAGGCTTGCGAGATAAAATTGTTTAGAGCTTCTATTCTTCCTATAACATCCTCAATTCCTACGGAAGGAACAAAAAATTGCTGCTAGATGATCAAACCCATGAAAGATGGAACGAGAAACAGGGTTAGGTTAGGTGCAATAGAGGGAAGGATGGTCTGAACAGTCCCTTGGGCCTATGGCAACCCTAGGGTACCTCTTCCTAGTCAGCCTGGAGGGAGCCAGGGCTATAAACTTGTTCCACGTATCCATTGGGTGTCATTTGGGGCTACCTGGTAAATTCCAGGTCTGTTTTCCTAATCAATGCCAAACCAATCATTTGCTTGTAAGGTGATTGTTTTTGGTGACAATATTCTATTAGTAAGTGTTCCAGTTTATGATTGAGAGAAGGGTTGTGTTGCCAGGAGTGATTGCGTTCTTCCCAACATAAGGGTGCTACTTGCCTTAGTTTGCCGTAACCTGGGGTGAGCCAAACCATTCCATTCCAAAGTTGGAAATGTCCATCTTTCTCTTACGATTAAATTTTCAGCTTGATCATCTAACTTAAAAAGAATATCATAAAGCAGTTTTAGTAACAACGCCGTTTGAGAATTGGAGCTGATTACCAGGTTTTGTTAAGTTTACTGGCTAATAGTCAGGGTTGGCTCTGGTTGTGTCTATAGTATTTAATGTTCCTTGCTTCTGTTGCATTTCTTTTACAAAATATTTTAATGCTTTCAATCTCTTTGTAAAGGAGATACCCACCAGGGTAGTCCAGAAATGCTTGAGGTTGGCAACTGCCCACAAGTTGAACAAATAAACTGGTTTATAGAGTTAGAATAAGAATGAGCCCACTGAAGGAAAAAGTTATTATTTTGTAGTTTTATAGTTAAAGATAGGAAAGAGAGTATAAGGAAAAGCTGGATAATCATGTTAATTATGAGTTAATTCTCAATGAATAAAAGCATTAAGGTAACCAGGATCCACACTCCTAGGAAAATGAAGGGAAAAAAAAAGCAATCAATAGCAAATATAACCACCAGTTACTCATGAAAGCTTTTTCCTTTTAAACAAATGTTTGAGTCCATCTAGAGGTTCACAGGTATACTCATGCTCAGGGTCTTGGGGGGTGGTGGTGGATGGCAACAGCTGCTTTCTGGCTAAGTGGTGGAGAGTCACCGGGCAGGATTGGTTGTAGCTTGACTCTAGTATGATGTATTCCACGGTGATGTCCTGTAACTTAAGAGAAGATTAAGTGGCAAGTAATACGAGGTATGGTCCTACCCATTTGGGATTTAGTTGTGCTTGGGGGTGTAAGTTTTTCCATGTACGTAACCATACCCCATCTCCAGGTTGGTAGTTGTGTAAAGTGTGGTGTCTTTGGGAACTAAAGATAGTTGGAAGCATATCTATTGATTTCAGCTAAAGTTCTTCCTAAGGATTTTGCATATTGAATAGTGGCTGATTCAGAACTAGGATGTATATTTCCATCATATACCACTTTTAGAAATGGCCTTCCGTATGTCATTTCATAAGGACTTAAACTTAGT
>JAQZBX010064956.1:0-16394 GCA_029593785.1 Cabassous unicinctus | reverse complement strand
CCCACGGCCCCTTGGAGAAGCTTTGGAACTTCTCCTCAGAAAATGTACATATGTTTGTTCTATAATTATCCTATAATATTTCAATAAAATCTGAAGGACCAAAGTTCTCTCCTTCTCTGACTCCCTTCCCTAGTCCATCTAAGGACCCCTTGATTCTAAGCTTCTGCCTGGATAGTGGTTGGGATTGTTTTAGAGAACTAAGAACAAATGCTCAGAGGTTAGCAGAAGAACACTAGCTAGTTAATGAACAGTTTATTCCAGTTTCTAATATTTAGAGTAGGACTTTCAAAGATATTTTAAAAATTCAGATTACAGGTACAGCTAATTGTTTATGAGTGATTTGGGGGCTCTAACTGAAGTATAGTTATATTGATTGCAGGTGTCTCATGTTTTATTTCCCTTTTCAGGAAGAAATGAAGTACTTTAAATTGTAAATGCATCCTTAATTGGCACAGAAGGTGGCCCCTGAATGCCACTCTGTGGCAGGAATCCCCACAGTTGCTAGCCAAGACCATAGAGCATAGTGTTTAAGAGTGCCCAGGCTTTGGACTTTGAGTCCAGTCATGTGACTGGAACTAGTTGTTTAACCTCTTTTGAACCTCAGTTTCCTCATCTGTAACCTGGGGTTCACAATAGTACTTACCCCCTCCCCCAGGGTTACTGTGAGGATTAAGGGAGTTGGTATATGAAAAGCCTATAGCATGGTGTCTGGCACATAGTAAATGCTCACTAAGTGTGTTTAAGACTTCGCACTTCCCTGATGGCATGGTTAGCTCGTAATTTCCTGACTGTCTTCTGCTAAGAAAGAGTAATACTGAGAAACAGTACTTGGCCAATTTCTGAATATTCCAATTATCCCTCTCTCTTTTACTTTTGTGTCTCCATCAACTAATTGGCAGGGCAGAAACTTGGCTTAAAAAAAAAATTCCCTCGATTTATTTGGCTTTTTTGTATAAGTCTTTTGTCCAGGGACTAGATAGCTTTAAATACAGTCAAATCTGGAATAAGAGATTTTCTTTGCTTTAGATTTTAAAGAGGATTGTGGATGGGAGCAGCTTCATTATTCCAATTTCTAATTGTTTGGCTAACACAATGACTGCACCTCAGCTGACTTTATCAAAAAATAAAGGTAAACCCAGCATGTTTGTTCAACCTCTACACAAAGAAAAGTTCCTGTCATTGTGTGTAATGACCTCTTTGAGTCTCAGGAACTAAAATGCGTTTCTTTTTTCTGACCCCTTTTCTTTGCTATTGTTGTGGCTAATAGTGGATTCTTCCAGTAGGGTTGCACATCAATGCTGGTTTGGCAGCCTGGTTTATTTTAAATAAGTGCTTCCGGGCTGCTTACTTTTTCACTAACAATAAATCAACTGTTAGGAAGGGAGCATGAGTCATCTTAGCAAGGAGAGCCCTCAAAGTAGCATGAAAAGAAGCCTCCTGTTTTATCTGGGACTCAGTTGTGCTATCTATAAAGTGAGGGAGTTAAAATGCATTCTAAGTCTTTAACCTCTTTTGGTTCGTGGGCCCCCGCTGATCAGTGATCAAAGCTGAGTCCCAGCTCTGTGAAAAAATGCACATTCCCAGGTAATTTCACCAGCTTCTCAACCCTGAGGCCCACTCATAGAGATCCTTAGTGACATGCATAGGTGCAGTTGAAAGTCTCCCAGCCCCCAGTTATATTTGCCCTCAAGTCATGTGTAGCTCCCAGGTAATCTCTGACTTATCTTGTATACTTGTTCTCTTGCTTGAATGGTCGACCCTTGTGAGTCAGAATTTCTTTGTTGTGAACGTTTATCCACATGGGGAAGGACTAGGGGATGCTATTTCACTTGATGTTTTGGAATGACTGGTCTTGGAATCTAAACTGAATTTCACTCTCATCAATATTTCTAGGGCAAGCCCAGGTATGAATGAATTTGGAAAATACCAGGGCAAATCTAGATTTTATTTAGGCAGATTTCAAGCATCAAATTGGTTTGTTGGTTGTGATAGAGCTGGTTGGTGGTCAGTGGGCAGGTGGGTTTTGAATAGTAGGATGTGACTTGCCCTTCCTTTCCTTTTTCCCAATTCCCTCTCCTTTTGACCACCTCCTATAACATACATGGAATGACAAGTGACTGCCTTTGTCTGGAGCTTAAGTCTTTCCAACCTGTCTTGGTAAAGTACCTAATTATTTGAGACTGTTTTGTGCTTTTAAAAAAAGTGCTGATTTGCCAAAAACATTAAGAATTTTAGTTGCTGATTATTGACATGGTTTTGGGGTGGTTTTGAATTGGCCTATACCACATATTATTCTCCTCTGGGGAGTCAGAGGAGGGAAGATGAGAAACTCTTTCATTTAGAAAAAGCCTTGGCACAGAGAAGTTGAATGCTACTTCTCCATGTTTTATTATTGAAAGTTTCATTTGCTCATATACTGCACTGAACACTTTACAAGAACCATTTCATTTCATCTTGAAGCCAACCCTATGGGGTAGATACTATTAGTATCCCTCATTTTGCAAATGAGGAAGCTGAGGGTCAGAGGAGTTTAAGTAACTTGCCCAAAGAGATTTAGCTCTTGATTGAGTTTGGACTTGAACCCATGTCCATCTGTCCCTTGGACTGCAGAGTTTGCACTCTAATACCCTGGGTTGTTTTGGAATATCCCCAGTCCTGGGAAAGGAGCTGGAGCTACTACTCACTGTGAGAATGAAGGGAATAGAGCCATGGATTTGGCATTCGAAGTCACTTAGCCTGGACTCCTACTCCAGCCCACTAGTTCCCACCTTACCCTCTGGCTTGATACCATTGATTACTAGCTTTGGATTTGCTAATGGATGTGTCCATTTTGCCCCTACCTGGTTCCCACCCACTCACAGGACCATTCTTAACAAAATACTCCAAACTGAATTCTACTAGTTTCAAGCTAATGGCTCTTGATTCCCTCTTGTTATAATGTCTGTCTTACTTCTCTCCCCATCCTGCCCACTCCCCCATCTTTCTCTAACATTTTTACTCTACTTTTCACCATTTTGCTACTTCATGAACGAGCATTCTCTTATTCTGAATGTCAACTGTAAAAAGAGAATAATTAAAGTACCTACATTTTAGGATTATTTTTGAGGATTATAATAATTATTACTAATTGTTAAAAATAATAGTAAGAATATGAAAGCAATAGCTAGCATTTATTGTACTCTTGGCATGTGCCCAGGAACTGAGCAAAACACTTTATACTTATTAATTCATTACATCTCATACCAGCCATTTGAGATAGTGAAGAGGGGCTGGGGTGGTCCTTGGCTGTGTTTGTCCACTTGGCATGGCAGAATAGACAGGCACACTGAACTAGGCTAAGAAGAAAAAGATTTGCCAGTGGAAGACTGGAGATATATAATATTAAATCAGCCTCCCTGAACTGTAGAGATGCTAATATTTTATACTATTGGAATGCTAATAAATAATTGGGGCAGAGCTGGACACAGGTTCCTTCATTAATAAACATTAAGGGGTCAAACATGGTGGGGTGGGTACCAAACCAGGTGAGTTACAAAGTTACAATCATTATTAGAGATCAAAGTTCTGGGATAGGAAAGTACAGAGTAGAGATCAGTTAATTCCATATGGATATTAAACAAGGAGGGTGGAGTGGTTACCATCAAAATGGCAAGTATACACAAGGGAGAGGCTAAGTTTTATGTAGCCATAAGCAGGGGTGAGACTTGTTTAGAATGACCACCATAAGAGCAGGTCTAGGCTAGATCCAGCCAGTTTCAGTGTTTTCAGATATTAACCTTTTGCTATTTTTTTATCATATAAAGACATCTATATAATTCTTAACCCTCAGTTACAAAGGTTTAGTACATTGCCTCAATATTTAAGCTATTTTGGGTTTCTCTAGTACTGCAATAGTATATTCCAATCTTCTCCATTTTAGGGAGTATCACTTGGGGCACACAGAGGCTAAGTGACTTGCCCAACATTAAAATCTAATAAGGTTTGGAACCCAATTTATCTGACTCTATAGCCCAAGCTCTTGGTTCTTCATCTATGCTGCTTTTCCTAATCCATAAAAAGCAATAGAAATAGTGCCTGGCACATGGTAAGACCCTCGTTAATTCATTCACTCATTCAACAAATAATCAGGCCGTCTACTGTTTCTTAGCTGCTAGGGATACAACAGTGAATAAAACTGACAAAATTCCCCACCCTCATAGAGTTTATATTCCAGTTGAAAGGGGAGAGACAAGAAATAAAATAACTACAATACATGTGTGTTAGATCGTGTGACAGTTTGAGATTATATATGAATTCCCAAAAGAGAAAGATTATGTTTGTAAACTAATCTGTTCCTCTGGGTATGATACCTTTTGATTGTATGAAATTCAGTGAGGGACCTCTGATTAAGTTTACTTGATAAAATCAATTTAGGGCTTCTGATTGGGCAATATCAGTAAGGTGTGACTCTGGTTGAGCCCCTGCCCCCTTGTTGGGCTGTTATAAACAGGCACTCACTCAAAAAGACACACAGGAAGAGAGAGAGAGCTCTGTCATGTTTGATCCTGGGGCCCCGGGGAGAGATGAGCAGTTTGCCTGATAGTTTGCAACTGACCTTGGGAAGAGACCAGAACAGCTGAGAAGGCCCAGAAAGAAATGAGCCCTATGCCAGGAGAAAGAGGAAGCCCTGAGAAACAAGCTCTGTGTTCAGCCTGCAGCTGTGAGAGAGGAAGCCCATAGGGGAAGGCTGAAACCTTGCAGAGATCAGCAACCACCTTGCTTCAACACATGGCAACTAATGTTGGTGAGAATGCAACCTTGAGTTGGACTCTTTAGGGCCTTGCAACTGTAAGCTTTTACCCCCAAATAAATACCCTTTATAAAAGCCAACAGATTTCTGGTACTTTGCATCAGCACCCCTTTGGCTGACTAATTCAGATAGTGATAAGCGCAGGGGAAAAAATAAGGTCAGAACAGGAACTAAAGAATGCCGAGATTCCGTAGTAGATTAATTAGAATCCTATTTTATGAATAATTGTTATAGAGGTGAAATCTACTGTTGTTGGATTAGTACACTGCCAATTGCTAGAAAAGTTGGTCTTTTCTCCCTACTCCAGACTCGCCTTCCACATCTCCCTCTCAACCTTCGAATATTAAGTAGCTTTGGAACATGAAATTGGAATTCACACACCCAAACGTACATGCAACTTTTAGTGTGAGTTTGTGATTGAACTTTTATTGGGCTTGGCAGCTGTGCACAGTGCAGATGTTTAGCTATGTGTGAAGTCAGTGCTCTCTGCATGCAAACACTTGGTTGCCTTTATACAGACTCATCCTTCACTGGGTTTGCTGATTGTGTTAGTGCCACTTAATATATGGTGATATTACACACAGGGAAATGCAAGGTAGATGAGGTAAAAAAAGAAAGTCTGTATTTGTCTCTCTTGCTGGGCGAGAGCGTTTTATATCTACTGGAGTAGTCAATAGAAATAGGCCAGAGTAGCCTAAATACCTGGAACTGAAGCCATTAGGTAGGCATTTAATTGCAGAAGTGAAGCATCTATCCATCACATTTAGAAACAAGGTTTAAAAGGCAAAGTTCAGAAACAGAAAGCAGACTGCTGGTTGCCAGGATCTGGGGGTGAGGGGGCACTGGAAATGAGAAGTAATTGCTTGACGGATTTCTTTTTGGGGTGATGAAAATGGTTTGGAACTAGATACAGGTGGTGTTTGCACTATATTGAGAATGTACTGAATGACACTAAACTGTGCAGTGTAAAATGATTGGTTTTATGTTATATGAATTTTACCTCAAAGGAGGGGGGGTGTTCACTGTTTTTCTGTCTTTAGTGAATGGGGCCACTAGACTTCCTGCATAAAATAAGGAAAAACCTGGAAAAAAAGTGAAAACACAACTTTTCTTTTACTTTTCTTTCTTTTGTTGGGCACATTGTAGCAAACTATCTGCCATTTGGGGGTTGGGATACAACTTGACCAGCCAAGCAGGCAATGGTAACACCCTGGGGTCCTAACACTTCCCCTTGGCTGGTCTTTATGGCCAGTATAGATTGCTGTGGTCATAATTATGAGGCATCCATATCAGTTGTGGAGAAATGCCACTGTGACCAAAGTGGACCATATTCTTCCTTATATATGGCATATACTAGTTTTGTTTCTCCTTCTCAATATTGTTTTCAGCCTCCACAGTGCCCCTGTGAAGTATTGCTTCTGTAGTACTGCTTGATAGTAAAACTAGGAAAAACAACAAGCTTTTATACATTATACCCGTGTTTTTGTTAATGGAGGGTAGTTAGAGGGTCTCTCTTATGTGCTAGGAATTGATAGGATAAGAAGAAAAATGGTATCTAGCCCTTGGCCCAAATAACTTCAATCAACACTTACTAATTTGAACAACTGTTCTATGTATTATGCAAACCACTGGGGATGAAATGTCCGTACACTCAGGAAGTTTACAATCTAGTGAGATAGCTGGCAATCAATTAAAAATACAAAAACATAACTGTGATGCATGCTATAAAGATGTGTTTGTGCTAGGACATCTTAAAGAGAAATGTTTTAACACACAAGAGGTCTCCTTTAGAAACTGATGATTGAATTGAGTTGTAAAGGATGAAAAGCTGTTAACGAGGTGAAAGTAGAGATGGAAAAAGCAGTCTTAGATGAGGGAATCGCATGTGTAAAGGCCATGTGGCAGGGGAAAGAGGTTGATGTGATTGTTGTACAAGACTGGAGAAGACTGGCATGAGCTAAAACTGTAAAGATAGGCAGGGCTGACTAAGAGTTCCTAGACTGTGTTTAGTATATTGGTCTTTATCCTAAGTAAAGTGGGACACCACTGAAGATTGGGTGAGAGGGAATCAGATTTGTTGTTTTAAGAAGGGCATTTTAGCATTAGAGTGAAAAACAGACTGAAGGGTATAAGAGTGAACAGGAGGGAGGAGTTTGGAAGACAGTCAGTTTGGACAGCAAGATAAACCCTGTCAATAATTGTCATCATGGGAAGTAGTGAGAAGTGCTAGAAGGGAGGAAACAAGTACTTTAAGAGTTAGAGGAGAGAGATAAACCCTGTCTAGTTGGGTTTTTTGGAAAAGTTGGCATTCATCTAGGTGATTTCACTCAGCAGAGGAATTGGGAAGAGGTTGAGAAAGAGAGAAGTCAGGAGCAAAAATGTGGAAGTGAGAGAGCCCAGGCAGTTACCCAGAAGCAGTAAGTAAATCTGTTTGATCAAAGCACCCAGTAGGAGGCAGCAAATACTAGCTTCCTTCTGCCCCCAGAAGACCTCAGGGAGACACGGCAGAACTTCCACCCTGAAACAACAGGAGTACCAGACATGTCCCTGAGACCTGAACTGAGTAAAACCACAGAAACTCGGTTACCTAAGATGTGGTACAGCAACTTAATGACAAGGAAAAAGCAGGGCAGAATCAGCCACAGGCTGACTTGCTGCTAAGACATTGAGCTCAGGTTCACAGATTCTGGATTCTACTGGCCAAGGAGTTCAATTGGTTCAGAGTCTGGGGCAGAGTGGATCTGACTGGCCCAGCTATGGGACTGGTGACCTCAGAGGAGTGAAGGACACCTGCCCTCAGAGGATTAGGTTGGAGACTTGGTGAAAATGAGAACCCTGACCCATAAAACTTCCTGACATTCGCAGTTTACTGCAGAGGGTCCTAAGGATACATCCCCAACCAAGCATATGAGGCAATGAGGGTGGCGATGGTTGGTGAGCCAAGCTTCTCTAGTCTTTCCAGTTCTTCCTGAGAGACTCACTTGAGTTGGTGGCAATGCTATTTTGACTGTCTAAGGTTAGGTTGACCTAGGTTTCATAGTGCCCTATTTGGGGCTTATTAAGGCTCTTATGTCCCATCAAGTCAGTCTGAAATGCCAGTGTATTTTCTTTGTATGTTTCTTAATATATTTTTAATAGCAAGCTACACGACTGTCTCTAACTTCAGGGTTATGAATACAAATCCTTACTAAGACACCAGCACCATCTTGCTCCATTGCTCACAGGTTACATCATAATGACAGAACACCTTGCATGTGCTACTGTGCAATGGTGATCAATCAGTGGACATTATATACCTTCAAGGCTCATAAGCTACAGAGCATGGCAACTGTGCCTAGGGCCTAACATTAAAGGGTTGAACACTTGTAAGGACTTAGAGAATGACTGAATGGGAGAAATTAGTTAGAGTGAGGAATTGACATTTGTGACAATTAGGATTATATGATGTTACCATTTAGTGTACCTCTGTTGTGTGCTAGGCCCTGCAGAGTGACCCTGTGAAATGGGCATAATTACACTGTATTACAGATGAAGAAACTGAACCTTCTACAACTGGTGAATGGGAGGAAACTGGACATGAACCTCAGTTTGTCTGAGCCTGGAGCTAACCAGAAACTATCGTCTAGGCTTTCAGACCCTTTTCTGCCATTGGTTGATGTCCATGTTTTGGCAGAAGAATTGGGTGTTTTCTTTCTTTCTTGAAAAACTGTGCCTCAACTCATTTCCCAAAGGAAACCCACAAAAGGGGTGACTCTGAGGATGTTCCCCACAATATGACTCTCTCCATGTTCTCAGCCATTCATGGAGCCACGTTAGCCCAACAGACAGATAACAAACCCGTCTCCTGTTAGATTCTTTCACGGGTGTTTTACTGAGCTCCGCCCAGAGCCAGGGCCCTTGGAACACTGCCGCTCATGTCTTCAGTCCTCCAGCAAAAGGCCATTCTCATGATAAGGCATCCCCAGCAAAGATGATAGCATTTCCCCCTCCCCACTCATGTTCAGATCTTTATGAAAAATATTCTTGCATCTATCAAAGCACCTGCTATCCAAAATTTCCTGTTTCTTGCAATTTTTTATCTCACAAAGCTGACTACTTTCCAATAGGACTCAGATTGCTGAAGACTGAAATTCGTTTCTTTGAACTTTATTTAACTGGGCCACAGAATCATTCTGAGAAAAATCATTTAAATTAATATGGGCATTATGGTGTTAAAGGGGAAAATTTTTCCCCCCTAATTCCCAACTTTGGAATTTCCCAAGACTTCGGTTCTGGGTTCCGACCCAGTGATTATGCACAGCTAGGACAGCTGACAAGTCAGAAATTTTCTGAAGTCCTGTTTTCAGGATCCAGGGCCCCAAGGTCTCATGGAGATGGAGGTTTGATATTATCCTTCCCTGGTCATTCAGCCTCCTGGCTCATCAATGGACCCTGGTTGAATGTGGAAAAGCTGGGAAGATAAAAACAAACAACTACAACACAAAAACAAATGCAAGAGTGGGAGGTGCAGTTTTTTTGCATACCAAGCGATAATTCACCCCAGGCTGTGTTAGTGCTGGACTAGACAGCTTGTATGAAAATTCAGGAGTCCGGGAGAACAACAATAACAAAAATGAACAAATGGCAGAATGAGTAGCAGAAGGGAGAAGCAAGCATATGCTGCTCGTTTGAAATGTAGTTTCATTAAAAATCCTTCCATTGCACCCTAAAACAATCTGTCCTTGCCAGATAACACATTGGACACCAAAAGGCTGTTCCCTCCACTTGCTTTCTTAGTTGTAAGCCAACCCTTTAAAAATAAGAACACAGCTGCTCATGACAAAATAAATTTGTCAGCTTGTCTTTGAAGGTAAAATAAGGAGGGGGAGCTGCTGCCGCTTCCCACCACTTACCGACACCAGCAAGTAACACTCGGTTGTGTTTGTATTCAGTCAACACTAATCAATAAACATCTGTTGGAATGAGCATTGGTGTCTCTTTACGATTCATTATGCTTCATTAGAAAATGGTTTTGTCTTTAAGGGAAGAAAAAATTTCTCATGTAATTAAAGAATAGTATCGTGTGCTCTCATATTTTCCCCTTAAAGACCTAAATTCTTTCAAGGCCATTATTTACAGTACATTTATTTGTATTTAAAGGAAATTACTGTTCCTTGGAAAGCCCATCTGTTCATAAAGACCATCCTTTTGTCCCCGCAGAGGTAAACTTAGGAGGGTGGTAGTAGTAGTGAGGACGGCAGTTAAATGAGAATGGACGAGAAGAAAGGCAGGTTAAGAGATGTGTGGCACCTAACAAAATGATGTTCGGTCCTGTTCTGAGTGGGGGTGAAAGCAAAACAAAGTTTGCTGGAGGGAGATACGCATTTGAAATGACGATCTTTGGAAATGTTTTCACGAAAGGAAGGTATTGTATCTGGAATTCTCAATGCTAGTTAACTTCAGTGATCCCTTGCTTGGGTTCATTATAGACAACTTAAGCGGCCTCTGCAGTATCTGACATGCAGTACATCTTGTATTTTACTTTCAAGAAAATATCTCGCTTTCAAGGGGGTTGCTGGAAATAATAATGTAATTGATGAAGCTGTAAGTTACCTTACAGGCACTCTAAGTGTATTCCTGCTGAGAGAAATGTCCTTAGGTGAACTTAACAAAATTCATCTAATACACGCAGGCATACAAATAAAGCATAAAATGGCTGGTAATAGGCCCAAATTATCCAAAACAGAGCTACTGTTCCCATTAGTTTAATGTTTATTTAACCAAAGCTTTTGGTGAACTGAAAAGCAAACAGGTTCTTCAGGGGGAGCAGAGCAAAGGTCGGGGTGAAATTCAAGCTTTAGGATTAATGAACCATTAGCATTTACTTCTTCACTTAACTCATATCAGAGTCTGCAAATATGGGTGTTTGGGTTTTTTTTTTTTAAACACTTTTAAAGAGTTTCACTTAAGGACTGCCACCGCATACAAATGAAGGAAACTGAAAAATTACTTAGAATGTGACTAATTTTTATTTTCAAATAATGGAATGAAGATTGCAGTAGGAAAAAAAAAACATACATTCTTGACCAACACAGGAAATATGCACAGAACAGATCAGATCCCTGTGGATTTTGATACAGAAGACTGTTTTTCCGTTCTTAAAAGCAAGGGATAATTGCACAAGAATTTAATGCATTTGTGCAAAAATTTACGTGAGCAAAACAGGAAACATGATTTCTCAGGCCATCTAGCTGACCTATTCTTTGTCTATATATTTCCAAAAATGTGTTCAGCAGAACACTTGTCTGTGAAGATGCTTAGTGAAATTAAAAGATTAAGATAGCCTGAACAAAAGCATTTGGGGAATGTTACGTTACTGATCTCTTTTTCTTAGGCACTCACTCATAGACTTCACTGGTGTTTTAAAGACTCTGAGCAATCTAGCAGGAGACAGACTTTAGCTGCTTTTTAACTCCAGTATATCTCAAACTTACCTGACAGCCAGCCTTTTGGTTCACAGAACATGTTTCAGTGTCTTGCAGCATGAGTGTTTGTGGAAACACACTTTGGCCAGCACTGACCTTCAATGGTGCCTTTCAGACTTGTGTGCCTTAATGGGCAGTAATGGATGAAAAGTGCTGAGACAGTTTTTTGTGGGTTTCTGCAGAGGTAAGAAAGCTGATATAAAACCATGATGCACTGTGAAGTCTGCTGGTGTCTTGATCTTTGGACTCAGAAGATAAGGGCTTACTTCTTGATGGAAGTGCCTTCTTCCAAGAGATGTCTTGGAAGCATGACTCTGTTTGCTTGTTCGTTTTTGTAACCCACTACCCTGAGTCCAAAATGTATCTTAAATAGGTCTGGGCTTCCCAACCTGGTTGAGATCCACTGCCCTGATTCTAGCCATGTCTTCATTCACATTATCAAAATCCTCAACTTATTTTGTGCCATCAGATTGATCTCATCACCTGCAGCAGAGAGTCCTGGACACCTGATCTTTGTAGGAAAATGCACAGCTGAAGTCAGCAGTGGCATAGCCTGAACTTTGGGGTTTGCCTTCAAGAGCCCTGCTTGTATGTTAAAAATGCCTCCCTAGGAAAGAGAGAGAGTATTTGTCCTTACTTCTGGGTCCCCCAAACTGTTGGTGGGTGGGAGGGAGACTTCCCATCTTCCCCTGGTCCCTTGGAATATTACTGTTGTTTGTGTTCTATGTTGAATGGATGTGCCATGCTTCACAAGGCTGTCATGGGAGTGCCATATTTCTTGCAGATGCCCTGGTTGTTTCTTTCTTCAGTGTTGCCATGTTTTCTTTTTCTTCCCCCTTATTCCTCACTCATTCTTCCTTCCGCTAAGGTCTCTTCTTTTTTTTTTCCCATTCTCCTTTCTTTTAATTTTTTTCTTTCTTTCCCCCTTTCCTTCTCTTTTTCCTCACTCTTTCCCTCTTTTTCATTTAGTCTTTTCTTCCCTGCCCTACGCTGAAAGGAGACTGGGACTGTGATTACTCTAAATATCTTCTAACTGTAGCACCCCTTGAATCCACCCAGCTTATCCTGTAAACATAGAGCCTGCGGTGCATTTGGGAACCATGTGGACTCTTGGTGAACAACTTTGCCAAGTTCCTGCCAACAATTTTAATATAATATCATTTTTAGAATTTTTTCCAGCTTTTGTCAAGCTTGTAAGGCTGTAGCTATTTTTTTTTTTTTTTTTTTTTTTTAGTAAAAGAGCACTAATTCTTATGCAGTGTTTACTTCCAGGACAGCCATGTGTGGGTTGTACAGGTTAGGATCTGCAAGAAAGTTCTTGATTAAAGGATAAGTGGGGATGAAAGATAAAATCTAGTCTGCTTTCATTGGGGCTGAGAAAGGGGCACTTTCTCCCTTGAGTGCTGTTTTTTAATTTTCCCAATGCCCCCTGTGTATTAAAGTTGTCCCTATTTGGTTATCTCTGCATATGGTGGTATTTTCTGAGATGCTCAAATTAGTCCAACAATCTTATCTCTTATTTCTTCCTGTTCATCCTGTTCAGAGAGACCTTTAAAACAATGACATGTTCCTTTGCAGTCTTATATCCCAGCTTATCTTGGGCATCAGTTCTCTGACCAACCAGTTTGATTTGCTCTTTCTAGCTCAATCACCCTTCTTGACAGAGTAGAAAGAAGGAAATTAGAAGCTGAGTTCAACTTCCTCTCTGGTGGTCTAGTTTTATTTGGAAATAAAATGATTTTGAATATTTATTTAGTTATAGTCATGAGTGTTGTGTGGGCTGGAAGTTGGACTTCATTAATCCCCTTTTAAAAAGTCCTTTTTAAGGAATGAAGTTCTGATACCTGCTACAATACAGATGAACCTTGAAGACATCATGTTGAGTGAAATGCCAGACACAAAGGAACAGATGCTGCGTGACTCTACTTATATGAAATAACTAAAATAGGTAAATAAAGAGACAGAAAGACGAGCACAGGTTGGGAGAAGGGAAATGGGGAGTTAATACACAAAGTGTGCTGTGTTTTGTTTGAAACAATGGGAAAGTTCTGATAATGGATGGTGGTAAGGGTAGCACAACATTGTCAATGTGATTGATCCCACTGAACTGTAAGCTTGGGAATGGTTGGGATGGTAGATTTTAGGTTGTATGTATGTTTTCACAGTTAAAATGTGAGAAAGAGACTAAGGAGACAATGACTATTAAATGTAATACATGATCCTGGGCTGGATGTAATAATGGAGGAAAAAATGCCCAAAAGAACATTGTAATAGTTAGGTTCATGTGTCAACTTGGCCAGGTGATAGTGTCCAGTCATCTGGCCAAGTAAGCATTTGCCTGATTGTAACTGTGGGGACATTTTGTGGAATTAAATCATTAATAAGTTGATTGCATCTATGGCTGATTACATCTACAATCAACTAAGGAGATTACTTTCAACTATGAGATATGCCTCATCCAAATCAGTTGAAAGCTTTTAAAGGAGAAGTGATGATTTCAGCAGTCAGGAGAGAGAATTTCCATCTCTACTTCTGCCAGCCAGCTTCTCCTAGGAATTCATTGAAAACCTTCTATCAGAGTTCCCAGCTTAAGCCAGCCCTACAGAATTTGGACTTGTGCATCTCCACAGTTGCATGAGGCATTTTTTATAAACTCTCATAATATTTACATATATCTCCTGTCAAATCTGTTTCACTAGAAAATCCTGGCTAATAGAGCTTTGGTACCAGGAGTGGGGTGCTGCTATTGCAAATACCATAAATGTGGAAATGGCATTAAAATTGGGTAATGGGTAAAGCCTGGAAGAATTGTTAGGTGTGTGATAGAAAAGATCTAGATTGCTTTGAAGACTGTTGATAGAAATATGGATGCTAAAAGTACTTCTGAAGAGGCTTTAGACAGAAATGAATGTGTCAGTGCAAACTGGAAGAAAGGTGAAAGTGGCAGAGAAATTGAAAAAATTGAGTCCTGATGTCAGATGGAGGGCAGAATTTGAAAGTGACAAGCTTGGATATTTAGCTGAGGAGATTTCCAAACTAAATGTGAAAAGTGTTGCCTTCTCTCTCCTTGCAGCTTTTAGTAAAATTTGAGAGGAAAGGGATAAACTGAGAACTGAACTCCTGGGCATAAAGAAACCAGAAATCGATGGTTTGGAAAATTCTGAGCTTCCAGAAAGCAGTCCCCAGAGAATAGTGCTCCATGTGAGGGTTCAGCTGAATATGGATCCAGTCAGCCATTTCAGTATGCCAGGATTGGAAATGTAGTCATCCAGAAAGGATTTATGGAGAGTTCTTTAGTCTGATGGTTTGGACCTCTTTGTACTACATGCAAAACTGACAAGTTTTTTTTTTTGCAAGATCTGTATGAACAGAACCATTGCTATCCTGGAATAAAAGGGACAGATTGAGGGAAAAATCACTTTGAGGGCTGGACCACAGAAGCTGAAGTCTGGACTAAAGACATCTTCTCAGGCCAAGAGAGCAGACCCACCCTTGTGTGTGGAAAGGGTGAGTCTGTGCTGGTACTTGGAGAAGGCAGGCCTTCTGCCCCATTATTCAAGAAAAGTGTTACTACCCCAGGTTTCTCAGAAGCCTAGGGGCTTGCAGAAAGGTCTGGCCACCACCCCGATGCTTGACGAGGGTGGAGCCAAGATCCTATCCATCACCCCAATACTAGAAGAAGTTGGAGCCTTCACTCCATTGTTTGGAGAGAGCATGACCACTGCAGGAGCCTTGGAAAGGGTGGGGCTGCCACTCCATCAGGTCCAGAGGACAAATTATTCTTCTATAGAAGACTCAGACCTTGAAAGCTAATGCAGTATGACCTGCAGGGTTTTGGAATTGTTCGGGACCCATGACCCCTGTTTTTGTAACCCTGACTTATACAGACATTATTGGGACATATGAAAAAATTGAAACATAGAATGTAAGCTTAATGTCAATGTTCAATTTCTTGAACTTGATAACTGTACTTAAGGTGGTTACTGAAGTGGATATCCTTGATCTTAGGAAATATACATACCAGTAATAAGTATTGAAAGATCGTGATGTATACAGTATACTCTCAAATGTTTAGAAAATATGTAAATAGATGATTGGATAGACAGATGAGTAGATAGAATGATATGGCAGATGTGGCAAAATGTTAAAGGTTGGTGGGTCAGATATCTGGATTGGAAATATGTTGGCGTTCTCTGTATAGATTTTTATGTTATTTTTGCAACTGTCCCATAAATTTGAAATTCTCTCAAAATAAAAAGTTTTTAGAAGGAGCCAGGCCGGGAGGGAACATGTGTCTGGCCCGAGGGCAGCCAGCAGGCCCCGTGTTGGGCTGGGGTGGCTGGGGTGTGCAGGAGAGCAGGGGAGCAGGCGGCAGCTCACCTCCGCTGGGATGCCCTGTGTTACGCCTGGGACCTGCTCAACTAGTGGCTAGGCTTCCAGGCCTCGAGGCAGCCCCAGGCCACCCGCCCTGCCACCAATCCGAAGCCACTCTCGGGTCTGAGCTGCGGCCAAGCCGGGAGGCTCGCGGCCGCACAGCCGGACCCCCGGAGCCACCCGGCAGGCCGTGTCCTGCCCGCGCTGCAGGACTCAGACCCGGCGGCGAGGGAGCCCGTGTTGCTGGCCTGCTCTCTGCCGGGTCTCAGTTTTTATCTCCTACTGTCTGCAATGAGGTTTTTACAGTAGGTTCACCTTGACCATTTGGAGAGGGGCCTTTTGTGACGGAGCGAAAACGTACCTAGCATTTCTCAATGCCGCGCTCTCCTTTTGCAGAGCTGCTAAATTTTCGCCCATATTAAAAAAAAAGAATAATTATCTTTATTGCAATCAGAAACAAGCCACTTAAAAAATATATGTATTCTTGAAATAAGAACTTTGATTAGTATTTGATTCCCCATTATTCACTTGGGGAGTTGAGGTGGTGTATTAATGGCGATAAATACATTATTTTTCCTCCTCTTTCTCCATGGGAATCTCTGCCTTCCCCCCTGGGGAGAAAAAAAGTTTTTAAAAACTTCCTTTATCTAACCTTTATCTAATAAACCTAAACACCAGTACTAGGTTAAAAGTGACAAAGTCCACCCCTCTCCTTTATTTTAGACAGTATGCGGACTCGATCATTCATGGAGAAGTTCATGCAAAAT
>JAQZBX010064955.1:0-16395 GCA_029593785.1 Cabassous unicinctus | reverse complement strand
TCCTCTTAACAAATGTTTGCTGTGTGCCAGGCACTGGGCTAAGACTTTTTTTTTTTTTTTAAGGAGGTACCAGGGATTGAACCCAGGACCTCATACATGGGAAGCAGGCACTCAACCACTTAGCTACAGCTGCTCCCCAATGAGAGTTGCTTTTTTCATTTGTTTGTTTTGTTTTTAGGAGGTGCCAGGGATCAAATATGGGTCCTCATATTTGGGAAGCAGGCACTCAACCACTTGAGTAACATCCCCTCCCCAAAATTCTTTTAGAAACTGCAATTTTATTTTATATATGTATGGAAAAAATGGAATTCAAGAGTTTATTGATTTAAAATATTGTTTGTGAGAGTATTTGTTCCAGATCAATGTTTCTAATAAACCAACACAGAATTCTAGTAAAAAAATCTTACCCTTGACATAATGCTATTGAGTTTCGCCTCCAATCTCTAAACAAAGGGTAAATGTCAGGCAAAGAATTGCATATATTTTAAAACAAATGAACAAAATATCCTTTTTCCTGATTGAAGCAGAGTGATGATGTCATTTAATCTGTTTTTAAAAATGTCACTTAAAGGCTTTTCATGAAGGAAATAAATGTACTAGGGCAACAAAGTAGGCTTTATTAGATAACAATATTTATGTAAACAGTGATCACAATACATAGAGAGTTACTTTCAACATCTGAAGGCATTGGTCATATTCAATCTAAGGAAAGCGTTAGAGGGGGAAATTTATTTTCCTATGCCTAAAGTTTCCTTGACCAGACTTCTACTTCGACAGGTGACCTTGGTGTCCTCTCATAGACCAACTCTCTCTCACATTCAATGCCTGTCATCAAAGATAAAAAGATTTCCCAGATGAATGATATTAGAGGAAGGTATTGTGTATACTTAATGCTGCTCCTTCTAAAATACCACACTTGGTTTCAGTGAAGGTGCAGTCTTATCTGTTCTTTCAGGTGTTTGTGTGTGGGAATAGCCTCTGCCTCTTAAGAGAGATTGCTAATTATCTAAGGTTAATTCTGAAAGAACAGTTTTGAAACCTGTTTTGGCTGCACTTCTACATGATGCCCTAAAATCCACATCTTATTTGAAATAATTAATTTTGATGGAGTCCAATTTGTCTAATTTTCCTTTTAGTGCTCATGCTTTAGATGCCATATCTAAAATACATTCTCCAAATCCAAGACAATGCAAATTATCCCTTTATTTTCTTCTAAGAGTTTTATGGTTTTGGCTCTTATATTTAGGTCTTTGATCCATTTTGAGTTAATTTTTGTATAAGATGTGCATGTAACTATCCAGATGTCATACCAATTGTTGAAAAGACTCTTCTTTCTCAATTGAATAGATTTGGCACAGTTGTCAAATTCAGTTGACCATAGATGAGTTGGTTTGTTTCTGGACTCTTAATTTTATTTCATTAATATATAGGTCTATTCCTGTCCCAGTACTGGACTTTCTCAATAACTGCTGCATTGCAGTAACTTTTGAAATCAGAAAGTGTGAGGCCTCCTGCTTGCTTTACTATTTCAAGATTGTTTTTGCTATTCCGTCTTACTTGCACTATCATATGAATTTTAGTATCAACTTGCCAATTTCTACCAAAAAAATCAGCTGTGATTCTGGTGGGTATTACATTGAATCTGTAGATCAGTTTGGGATGTATTGTCTTCTTAACAATGTTAAGTCTTCTATTCCATGAAAATGGGATGTTTTCCCAATTATATTTAGTTCATCTTTAATTTCAACAATGTTTGGTAGTTTTCAGAGCATAACTGTTGCACTTCTTTTGTCAGGTTTATTCATAAGCATTTTATACTTTTTGATACAATTTTGAATTTGATACAATTAAGAATTGTTTTCTTATGTTAATTTTCTGATTGTTCATTGCAAGTGTACAAAACTACATTTGAATTTTTCATATTGATCTTGTATCCTATAACCTTTCTTGGCTCATTTCTTTATTCTAATAGTTATTTAGTGGAATTCTTAGAAGTCTCTATATGCAAGATTATGTCATTTGTGATTAGCTTTGCTTCTTCTTTTCCAAGCTGGAAGCCTTTTATTTATTTTTCTAGCCCAAATTCCCTGGCTAGAACCTACAATATTATGTACAGTAAAAGTGGGGAGAATGAGCATTCTTGTCTTTTTCCTGCTATTAGGGGGAAAGCATCCAATGTTTCACTGTTAAGCACGTTAATAGCTGTGGTGTTTTATATTAATGCCCTTTAACAGACTTAGGAAGCTTCCTTCTATTTTCTATTTTGTGGAGTGTTTTTATAATGAAAGGGTATTGGACTTTGTTAAATGCTTTTTCTTTGTCTATTGAGATAATCATGTAATTTTTGTTTTTATTCTATTCATATGATTGCATTATTTAATTTTTGGATGTTGAACAACACTATCATTCCTGGTCATTTGGTTGATTGAATCATGCTCCCCACACCAACATGTCCTAACCCTGGTCCTGTGAGTGTAGCCTCATTTTGAAATAGGACCATCAAAGACCATATTTGGATGAGGTCAAATTGAATCAGAGACCTTAATCCAGTATGACTCGAGTTCTTATTAGGAAACGAAATCTAGACAGAGACACAGAAGACTGATAAGGAGTAGTTGAATCCAGAGGAGGAGACAGGAGACAGATCACCACATTATAGAGACAATGATTGAGCCACCCCCAGCATGCTACAGACTTTGGAGAAAATATGGTCTGTGGATACCTTGATTTTGGATTCTAGCTTCCAAAACAATGAGACAATAAATTCCTATTGTTTAAGCCTACCAATGTGTAGTTTCTGTTATAGAAGCCTTAATAAACTGAGAGAGTCAGGGTGTATAATTTTTTTTATACACTGCTTGTGATGGTTAGGCTAATGTGCCAACTTGGCCAGGTAATTGTGTCCAGGTGTTTGGTCAAGCAAGCACTGGGCTAATTGTAATACAAGGACATTTATGGACTTTGGTCACCAGTGAGTTTACTGCATGGATGGCTGATTACATCTGCATCAGTCAGGGAGATTGTTATCAGCAATGGGTGACGTTTTTATCCAAACATTTGAATGCCTTAAAAGGGGAAGTGATTTCAACATTCAGAGAGAATTTCCCAGCTCATCTTTAGACAGCCAATGTCTCCCGAAAACTCCTCAAGGACCTTCATTGGACTTTCATTGGAGCCCCTGGTTTGCAGCCTGCCTGCGGAACATGCACTTGTGCATCCCCATGGTCATGTGAGAGACTCATAAAATCTCATACTATTGACAGATATCTCCTGTTGATTCTGTTTCCGTAGAGAACCCTGACTAATGCATTGCTGAATTCAGTTTTTCAGTATTTTGTTGAGGTTTCTGAGTTCATATTTGTTAGAAATACTGTAATTTTCTTTTCTGTTTTTAACATCAAGTGCAATAATGGTCTCAGAATTAATAGGAAAGTGTTCCCTCCTTTTCTATTTTTTTTTAATTGTTTGTGAAGAATTGATATTAATTCTTCTTTCATATTTGGCAGAATTCAGTGGTGAAGCCATTTGGACCTAAGCTTTTCTTTGTGGGTAGATTTTGATTACTGCTTTAACTCTTCACTGGTTATAAGTCTACCCAGACTGTCTATTTCTTCTTGGATCAGTTTGGGTAGTTTGTATCTTTCTAGGGACTTGTCCGTTTCATCTGAGTTATCTAACTTGTTGGCATATAATTGTTCATAGCATTTGTAATCCTTTTTATTTCTGTAAGGTTGGTAGTAATGCTTGCATTTCTGATACTAGTAATTTGAGTCTATACTGCTTTTTACTTGTTCGATCAAGCTAAAGACTTTTAATTTTGTTGAGCTTTTCAAAGGACCAGCTTTTAATTTCTTTCATTTTCTCTATTGCTTTTCTTTTCTTTATTTCATTATTTCCCCTCCAATCTTTACTATTTTTTCCTTCTCTTTGAATTAGGTTTAGTTTTCTCTTTTTTCAGTATCTTAAGATGGAAGATTACAGTATTGATTTGAGACTTTTTTTTCTTATTACTGGCATTTACAACTATAAATTTCCCTCTTCATACTGCTTTAACTGCATCCTATACTTTTTGGAATAGTTTGTCTTCAATTTATTTCACTTCAAAGTATCCACAAATTTTCTTTTGATTTCTTCCTTGACCTAATTGTTATTTAGGATTGTGTTGTTTAATTTCCACACATTTGTGAGATTCCCAATATTTTTTCCTGTTATTGATTTCTAATTTCATTCCATGTGGTTGGAGAACATATTATGCATTATATCTAACCTTTTAAATTTATTGAGCTTTGATTTATGGTCTAAGCATCTTCCATGTGCACTTGAGAATGCACATTCTATTGTTTATTGATGGAGTGTTCTTTTGATGTCTGGTAGGTCTAGTTAGTTTATAATATTGTTCAATATTTTATTTTCTTGTTGAACTTCTATTAAATTTCTATTATTGAAAGTGGGGTACCTCAAACTATTATTGTTGAATCTTTTACTTCTTCCTTCATTTCTGTCACTTTTTGCTTCATACATTTTGGTGCTCTGTTTTTATATGCATGTATGTTTACAATTGTGATCTCTTTCTAATCGAATGACAATTTTATTATTATAAAATGTATTCTTTACTCTAGCAACATTTTTGTCTTAAAGAATATTTTGTCAATTTTAGGACAGACTCCCCAATTATATGCTATCTACAGGAACATATCTTTACTTTCAAACTATTTGAATCTTTAAATCTAAAATATGTCCCTGTAGATAGCATATAATTGGATCATATTTTTTATCCAATCTGACAATCTTTGACTTTTTATGGGATTTTTAATCCATTAACATTTAATATTTTAATATTAAATGTTAATGGATTAAAAATCCGTATTTACATCTGACAGTTTAGTTTTTCTTTTCTATATATCTCAGGTATTTTATGTTTCTCTAATCCTTCTTTCCTGTTTTCTTATGCATTAAGTGAATATTTTCTAATGTAATATCTTCAATTCTTTAATCATATTTCTCTACAATGAATTAACTTTTTAGTAGTGCTCTGGAATTTGCCATGTTCATCTTAACATATACAAATCAGTTTCTGATTTATACTAAAATGTTACCCCATAAAGTTCTAATCCTTTCCCCACTTTTTGGTAATATATGTATACTTGTTATATTAATGTTACAAAACCAATAATACATTGTTATAATTATTACTTTACCACTTGAAAGCATTTCCTTAGTCTAATATAGTTTGCCTCTGATCCATCTTCTTACTGGTTATATTGGCAAATATATTACACATAATGCTTTAGTTTTCTAGTCTGCTAAAAACAACATACCATGCAATGGGTTGGCTTTTTTTTTAAATAAATCAATTTAATTGATATATATTAATGAAGCATATAATTTATCCAAAGGGTACCATCAATGGTGTTTGGTACAATCACATAGTTGTGCATTCATCACTTCATTCATTATAAAGCATTTTCATTATTACAATAATAATAATAAACAAAAAACAGAAAAACATACAAGAAAATTCCTCATCTCTCAATATCTGTTTCCCCTGCTGTACATAGCTGCTATTTCTGGCTATTCTTGCACAATTATTTGTTTGTTTATTAAGCAGCTTTATTAAGATATATTCACATATCATATAATCTATTCAAAGTATATAATCAATGGCTTTTTTTAGCTGTTAAAAAGTCCATTATTGTAAAATTGTAAAATAAATAGAAAAATAGATTGAAAGAAATTACAGATTTTAAAAGAGAGTGAAAGGCCAGGTTAGATTTAATATAATCAATTATAGAAAAATAGCATAGCAACAATTCTTTATAAATGTAAATAATAATTCAAATATAATAGAAATTAATTATAACATAACTCTAATTTTTATATTACAGTTCTAACCATTGGACATAATAATTTCTAAGAATTAAATAAATTATTGATTAGTTATTTAATTTTCATTTAGGTCATAGTTCTTTCTAGTTAGTCATATTCCTATTTTGGAATTCTTCACATCTCATTGGAATAAATTACAGCAGATAACAATTTACCAACTCATAATTTTATGAGGCAGAAAAACTCAAAATCTTGTTCAACATTAGTCATGCTAAATCATAATTGATCCAGATAGATTATTTTAATTAAAGAGTATGAATAAGAAAGGGTTAAAGAAAATGAAACATCCAAACATATATCTCTTCTCCAGTCCTCCTCAATTAAAAGTAAGTGTTTATTTTGTATGAAAAAAATTACAGAATACTGATGATAGGAACAATTTGCCAGTTACACTGAGTAATTATATTTCATAAACTATATGTTATTTTACATTTATCTGGTCTACTCCAGCACTTTTTTGGTTACTATTTGCTTGAAATACCGTTTTCCAACCTTTCACTTTTAACATGGTTGTGTCCTTATGTCTGAGGTAGGCCTCTTGTAGACAGCATAAAGATAGCTCAATTTTTAAATTAATTCTATCAGTCTATGTCTTTTGATTGGAGAGTTCAATCCATTAACATTCAATGTTATTACTGTAAAGGCATTACTTACTTCATTCATTTTGTCCTTAGGTTCTCTGTTGTCATATTGTTCTATTGTCTGTCTTCTTATCTTTTCGTTTACCCTTCCTAATAATCTTCATTTCTAAACTCTTCTCCAATTCTCTCACCCTTGTTTTTTCCTTTCAGGCTGCAGCATCCCCTTTAATATCTCTTGCAAATCTGGTCTTTTGGTAACATATTCTATCATTTTTGTTTGTCTATAAAGACGTTGAACTCACTCTAATTTTTGAAGGACAGCTTAGCCAAATACAGAATTCTTTTCTCTTTCAGTACCTTAAATACATCATACCACTTTGTTCTCTCCTCCATTGATTCTGATGAGAGGTTGGCACTAAATCTTATTGAGTTTCCCTTGTATGTGATACTTTGCTTTTCTCTTACTGCTTTCAGAATTCTCTCTTTATTTTTGATATTGGTCATTTTGAGCAGTAATTTCTCAGGGTAGGTCTATTTGGATTTACTCTGTTTTGAGTGCATTGTCCTTCTTGGATGTTGATATTTATGTCCTTCATAAAGTTTGGGAAGTTCTCAGTCATTATTTCCTCAAAGATTCTTTCTGCCCCTTTTCCATTCTTTTCAACTTCTGGGACACCAATAATGCAAAAGTTTATGCATTTCATGTTGTCTTTAAATTCCCTAAGACTCTGTTCCATTTTTTCCATTCTCATCTCTCTGTTCTCCTGTCTTTTCCAGATTAGATGTTCTGCCTTTGAAATCACTAATTCTGTCTTCAAGAAATTCAAATCTGCTCTTACATGCCTCTAATGTAATTTTTTTTAAAAGATTTATTTAATTTATTTATTTCTTCCCATCCCCTTGTTGTTTTTCATTTGTTGTGTCTGTTTGTCTTCCTTGTTTCTTTAGGAGGCACTGGGACCTCTGATGTAGGAAAGAGGTTCCTAATCCCTTGAGCCACCTCCAATCCCTGCTTTTGTTGTGCCTCTCATTTTGTTCCCCGCCCCCATGCCTCTTGTTGCATCATCTTGTTGTGTCAGCTTGCCACACCTGCCCATCACATCAGCTTGCTGTCTTCTTTAGGAAGCACCGGGAACCTCTGTTTCCTTCTTTGTTATGTCTCTCATTATGTGTTTTCTTCTTGTGTTTCTTGTTGTGTCAGCTTGCTGCACCTGTCCCTTGAGCCAGCTCGCTGTCTTCTTTAGGAGGTACCAGGATCCGAACCAGCGACCTCCCATGTGGTAGGCGGGAGCCCAGTTGACTGAGCCACATCCACTTCCCTCTAATGTATTTTTAATCTCATCCATTGTGTCGTTTGCTCTCATAAGGTCTGTTACTTTTCTTTGCAGGATTTTAAATTGTTTTTTTTATGCTCTCCCAGTGTTGTCTTAAAATCCTTTATTTCTTTAGTCATATTTTCGTTAAATTCTTTGAAGTGAATTAGGAGAGTTGTATGATTAAATCTGATTTATTGCATTAAATCCTGTATCTCTTCAGGAAACTTGATTTTGTTCTTTTGGCTAGGCCATCTCTTACCATTTCCCAGTATGGCTTGTCATTTTTGCTGATGCCTAGGCATCTGAATGTGTTGGTGAATTTACTCTGATGGCTAATAGCTGAACAGTTTTTGTCCATGAAATTTCCAGACCGGCCAGCAGATGGCACTAGTTAGTGCACCTTTCCATGGAGGTGTTTCAATCCTGTGTTCTGTGTTGACTCTCCAGATTGGAGATTCAAATCAGGCTCTGTTGGTCAAATTCACTGAAGAAAAGCACCCCAATCTCCCCTCCCTTTTCCCTTGAAACACGTGACAGGGAGGAAGATTTTTATTCCTCACTCAGTAGATTGGAGTGAGCCAGGGGTTTTACCCCGGCTTAATATCTTGGGGGTGAAACACCTGACAGGGAGGAAGATGTTTATTCCTCACTCAGTAGATTGGAGTGAGCCAGGGGTTTTACCCCAGCTTAAGTTCTTGGGGGTGAGGGAAAGGAGCCCTTCCTGGCCACTGTGGGGACTTGGTAACTCATGTTTGTAATTCGGCTTCTTTGTCTCACTGTCCCTCACCCTCCTGGGAATTATATAGTACTGTCCTGGTCTGCTGACCCCCAAAGTAGGTCCCTCAGGCAGCTTTTGGCTCTTTCTCCATTGTTTTTGTGAGAGAATTTAACTCTGCCTGTTAGTCTGTTGCTATCTTCCCACAATCTGTGAAAACATATCAAGAAATGTGTTGGCTTTTAACAATGGGAATTTATTATCTTACAAGCATACAGTTTGAGGCCATGAGAATGACCAAATCAAAGGCTATGTTTACTTCCTGAAGCCTGGCCAGCAGTAATTGTGGATTCTGCTGTTACATGGCAAGGCACATGGCAGCATTTGCTGGTCTCTCCCTTCTCTTCTGGGTTTTGTTGCTTCCATCTTCTTGTTTCTGTGACTTTCTCTCTGTATTTATCCAGTTTACAAAAGACTCCAATAAGAAGATTAAGAGCAACCTTGTGTCATGCCTTAACTGAAGTAATCTTATGAAAACCTGCTTACAATAGGTTTACACTCAGGAATGGATTTGGTTTTAAGAACATGATTTTCTGGGGTACATAATGTTCCAAACCATGAAACATGTATTTCTAAATAACATAGGCCAAACAGTACATTAAGTAAATATTATTTTGTATAATCGCTTTTTAAATAAGTTAAAGGAAGAAACTCTCTTTTATAATTACATAATTACCCTCACCAGTGCTCTGTTTTTCCATATGGATTTGAATCACTGTCTTGGATTACTTTCTATAAGAAGAACTTCCCTTGGGATTTCTTGTAAAGTGGTTCTCCAGGCAGCAAATTCTCAGATTTTTTTATCTGGGAAATTATTTATTTCACATTTATTTTCCAAAGTTTTTTGCTGCATATAAAATACTTGTTTGAGAGTTTACCTTTTTTTCCTTTGAGCAGTTTGAATATAATATCCCACTGTCTTCTTGAATTTTTTTTTAATTTTGCTATGAAGTCAGTTGTTAATCTTATTAGAGTACCCTTTAAAATAATGAGTCTTTTTTTCCTCTTGCTGATTTAAATATTTCTTCTTATTTCAGTTAGGCTCTTTTAAAAAATATTTTTTTTTCAAAATTATTTGGCTCTTTTAAAATTAGTGTTTATCTCTTTATTGGTTTTCTATATTTGGTGCAACATTGTCAACATACCTTCCTTTAACTCTTTAATCATGCCTTTGTTTAGTTCTGTGAACCTGTTTATAATGGCTACTTTAAACTCTTTTCATATAATAAATCTTCTGGTCATCTGGTCTCTCTCACAAGCAGTTTCTTTGGATTACTTCTATTTCCAGTGTATAGATCATAGTGTCTTATTTTTTGCATGCCCCATAATCTTTCGTTGGAAACTGAACATTTTAGAAAATATATTATAGCCACTCTGGGTATTGTCCTCCCTCTGGGGCTAATTATTGTTATTTTCTGGGTTGTTTGTTTAGTAACCAACTGGATTTTTTAATGAAGTCTATTCCTCCCCACCCCACCCCTCCACAATGCTCAGCTTATGATATTCTTTGGTAGGTGCAGCTTTGGATATGCCCATATCATCCTAGGAAGATACTGGGTTTTTTTAAGGCTCGCTTCTTCTCTTTCTCTGATCACATCTAGCAGTTAAACTCTGCAAATAGTTGGATGATTGTGTTATTGTTTTTAAAATTCCCTGTAGTATAATTGCCCTACAAGTGTCATCCAATTAAATTCTGGCTCCTTTGAAGGAATACTTTGAAGCCAGTGTTCAAGCATGAATTTCTTCACTCCTTGTTGTAAATGAAATCTGTTCTGTGGAGGAGCTATCTGTTTTATTGCCTGTTTCAGGCAAAAGTAGGCAAAATCTCTGTGTAGTCTCAGTGCATCATGCCAAAGATAAAGCCTCCATTACATGAGTGGAGTCTGGGTGAAAGAAGAGAGACCCCAACTATCAACACACTCAGCCTGTACTTTGTTTCAGCAAAAGGAAGCTGGGGAGTGGGATGAAAAACTCTGACATCTTGCTCCTCCTGGGAAGAAAGCCCTGCATCTGGGATATATGGGGAGAAGGAGCTCTGGGTTCTTGGCTACAACAGATCAGAGTGGGCAGTCTCTGTCGTGTTAATCTGGGAGTGGAGGAAAAGTGGGCAATGTTGGTTCAAATACTAGATTCTCACCTCCCTTAACACATTTTTAAAATTTTAATTATTTTCACCATTTCACTGGAAAGGGGAAGGGCAACAGAGATTCTCCAGCTGTCATACCAGAAGTCAATCTCCATTGATTGATTTTTGAACTTTAAACTTACCCTGCATTTTTGGGACAAGCCCCAATTAGTCATGAAGTATAATCCTCTTTATACGCTGTTGGAATCAAATTTCTTAACTTTGTATTGAATCCCTGCATCAATATTCATGAAAAAGATTGGTAGGTGTTTCCCCTCCTTGCAATACCTTTTTCTGTTTTGGTATAAAACAATTGTTTCTACAGTATTCATCCATCTTCAATGTTCTGGAAAAGTTTCTGTGGAATTATTATTTATTCCTTAAGTGTTTGCTAGAATTCAACAGAAAAGTCATCTGGGCCAGGAGTTTTCTTTGTAGTTAATGTTTTTCGGTAAAAACCAATTGCTTTGTAGATGTAGGTCTAACTGAGATATTTCTTCTTAAATTAACTTTGGAAATTTGTCTATCAAGGAATGTGTCCACTAATTTTCAAATTTATAGGCAGAAAGCTTTTTAGTATATTTCCTTATTCATATTTCCATATCTGTAGAAACTGTAGTGATTTTATAATTCTTATTCCTGATATTGGTAATTTGTCTATTTTCTGCTTTATTTCCTGATAAGCCTCACTGGAAATTTATCAGTGTAATTAATCTTCTAAAAAAACAGCCTTTGTTTTCATTGATTTTCTCCTTTACTTCTGTTTTCTATTTTATTGATTTCCACTGTGATATATCTTTACATTTCTTCTTACTTTAAATTGTTCGTCTTTTTTCTAGCATCTTCAGAATGAATGTGAAGTCATTGATTTAATATTTTTGTTCATTTCTAATAAAATCATTGTTTACTGTAAATTCCAACCCTTAGTATTGCTTTAACAATATTTAACAGATTTTGATATATTGTGTTTTCATTTTATTCAGTTCCAAGTAATTTCTCATTCTATATTTATTTCTTTTTTGACCCACATACACATGTTGTTTAGAAGTGTGTTGCTTAGTTTTTAAATATTTCAGGATTTCCTAGACATCCCTTTATTATTATATAAACTTTGCATGGCTTAAACATTGCAAATTTATTAAAATTTGTTTTATGATGCAAAATATTGTCTACTTTTCAAATCATTCCATGTAAATTTGAAAAGAATGTGTTTTCTACTGTTTTGAGATAGACTTTTCTATAAACATCAATTAGGTCAAGCTGGTTGAGAATGTTGTTGAAATATGTATGTTAATTTTCTGTGTGTTTTTTCTACCAATGGTTGAAATAAGGCTGTTAAAATGTCTGACCATAATTATGTATTTCTATATGACTTCTTGCTATATGATTATTTTTTTTGTTTTATGTATTTTGAAGCTCTGTTATTAAAGGCATACTTGTGTCAGATTATTATTTCTTCTTAAGAATTGATCAATTTATCATTATCAAATGACTTTATGCCTGGTAATTTTTTTTTCTAAAACCTCCTTTTCTTATATTAAAATGCTATCTTGTGTTTATCATCTTGTATCTATTCCCATCATTTTACTTTTAATATATTTGTGTTTTTAAATTTTCAATTGCTTTTCTTTCAGGCAACATATAGTTGGGTCTTCCTTTTTTTAAAATCTAATTTTATAATCCATACCTTTTATTTAGGGAGTTTAGAGTGCTTATATTTAATGTTATCATTGGTATCTAATTACCACATTTTTTCACTTTTCCTGTTATTTATTTTCTTCCTTTTAAGGATTAATTTAGCATTTTAAAAATAATTATTTTTTAGCTCCTTTTTGTCTTATTAGATATAATTTCATATTTTTAGTTTTGTGATTCATTAGGCTTCATAGAATACATCTTTATCACAGTCTACATTTAAGTTACATCATACCATTTCCCTTACAGTTTAAGATCATTACAAGTATATACTTCCCTTTTCTCCTCTCCTGGTCTTTACGCTATTGTAGTTATACTGTTCATGGCTACATATATTATAAACCTCATAATGCATTGTTTGTGGTTTTGTTTAAAAAGATAAAAATTGTATTTTAAAGAGCGTTAAGTAATAATAATAATAATAAAGCCATGTATTTCCTTGTTATTTCATTGGATTATTCTCCTAGTTATGGGCTGTGTTTTCCTTCTCCTTCATTGCCTGGTAATTTTGATTGGTTACCATACATTGTGAATTTTACCTTGTTTGGTGTTGGATAAGTTTGTATCCCTATAAATGTTCCTGAGCTTTGTCATGGGATATAGTACTTGGAAATAGTTTGATCCTTTTGAATCTTGCTTTTATGATTTGTTACATAGGTTTAGAGAAGTGCTCAGTCTAGGGCTAATTATTCCCTAAGGCAAGACCTTCCTATGCACTCTACCCAATGCTCCATGAATTATGAGTTTTTTTTTCCATTCTTTCTATGGGAACACTATTCTTGCAACTGTGTTAGCATAGTACCTGTTCTTTAATCCAGTAGGGTGGCTTCTTCCCTGGTCCTAGGTAGTTTCCTCATGTGTATGCACTGAAGAGTACTCTGCTGAATACTTGAGGATGGCCCTTTACAGATCTCTGGGGTTCTTTCTCTGTATGATTTTTTTATCTTCAGAACTGTGTCACACAAACTAGTGCCACCTAGCTCTCACCAAAATATCAGCTCTGTCACCTCAATTTGTATATATGAAGATTACTAAAAATTTAGTAAAAACATCAGCATTTATTTAAGGAAAATTATAATTACTGAGATTAAAATTTTTAAACAGGGTTCTATAAAAGAATTTAGTTTTACTCACTACATGTATTCTGATTTTTTTTCTTACTTTTCACTCAAAAACATCTCTTAAAGTAAAGGTTAAACCCAGAAAAATAATTACCAGAATGCCAGCCCTTTGCACAGTACTGAAGAATCATCAAAAAAAGATAAAAATAAAATCTTCTCTGTTCCTCCCCAGAGACTTAAGCAGAGAGGAGAGAGAAGACAGACTGTTCCCACCAAACCCAGTATAAACCGATTTTTAAAACTTAAAATATTAAGAAAATCCTCTTCAAAAATGCATGTACCATACTATAAGTCAGGTAATAGTTTATATTTCCTTAAATATGTACATATGTTTTGATTTCCTTAACACTGTCAATGACATAATAGTAAAGTTTATTAGACTATTTCAAAATAAGCTTAAAGAGTTATGTGAGTGTCATCTTTCAGATAATGAGTCATCTGAATTTAATCTTCTGAAAATAATGATCACTTCTAGATATTTAGAGGTATGGAGGATTGAACCTAAGACCTCGTACATGGGAAGCAGGTGCTTGACCACTTGAGCTACATCTGCTCCCTCTAGATATTATATTTCACATGTTACTGGACTAAAATAATATAAGAAATAATATTGATATAAATGCCATTAATTACAATAGTATGGAAATTAATTAAATTACATAGGCATTTGAGACACTCATTTCTTATTTACAGATGTGTTGATGAACTAGAATTTGCATTTACATCGATAATTATAAGAGATAAAAACTCTATTCCATTTTCTGGAAACTGGCTCATAGTTAACACTAATTGCCCAAATCTTTTGTGTTTTTGCAAGAATTAGCGTAATAAAAGCTGGCATTATTTTGCAGTTTTAATTGTATTTTGCAGTTATCTCATGATCTGCTTTGACTTTAATTTTTCAGGATCCTGTCTTCTAAATTCTGTGACTCAAGAAACAACTTCATTCAACTTTCATTAAATAATTTCCTACCATGTCGTTCTTAAAATACAGGGTGTGCTATCCAATCAAAGAAATTGTGGTTTTTGCTACCCTTAATTTGAGTCTTTAAAGTGTAATAGCAATACTTTTGAACTTTTAGGGCTTTAGTAAAGGACATTATAAAAGCACTTTGCATTGACTTTTTTATTCAACTATAAATGATTTCAGAAGTTTAATGCATTTGGAGCTTGGTTACTCCCCGCTTCCACCCACTATTCCTTCATACTTGGTTAATTTACATCTAAGCATTTGCAGTGTTAAACAGCCTTATATTTAAGGAGAGGCACATCTTATCCATGCATGAACTCTTTGATAACTAAAGAAAATAAAAGACAGTCTCCCCAGAAAAACACACAGGCACATAAAAGTCTGCATGTAAATAATGGAGCCTGTAGACCTGAAGTGCATGTGAATACCAGAGGCCAGATTCTTTCTAGCTTTAACGCATACATGGGTTTGCAAACTCTAGCACAGAGCCTTTACCTGGAACCTTCAGGAAACCCAGACTGCAGCTGATTCAGGACCTGAGAATCACTATTCACTTAAAATTACAACTGCCTGGGAAGGGAACTCCATTCAGGCATAAAATATATCTCCAAAAGTCTGATTATTCTCACTTCCACTCCCCACTATCTCACATTTGCACCCAATTCTGAGTCTATATTCTTAGCCACACTGTTGCCAACTGGCACACATAATTCATCTCTGTTTTCCTCAGTGACAGCACATGATATGGATACTTCCGTTCATAATACACCCCTGTTTAATTCCCATAACACTCTGTTTTCTCTCCCTGAAAGTCCCGCTCTTCCTTCCCCCCTAACCACTCTACACACACTTTAAAATATTTCTAGTATATGTTCTGGAACTCTTTTCTGTTATTAATGGAAAATGGGCCTTCCCAGTAAGCCTCTCAAGGTGAAGCTGTTTACTCTCCCATTTTCCAGGTTATTCCTTTCTCCTTCCTAGAGTTGATCTTAGATCACCCACTTCCTATAGAAATAACTCCTCCTTTGGGGCTCATTTCTACTGCAAGGGTGGATGATATAAGCTTAATGAAGAATTATTCCTAGGTTTATCACTAGGGTATAAAAATAATGTCTACATAACATTGTCTGCACCATTAAAACAGGTGTATTGGTGACACATTTCTCTTTTGGGAGAAGTATTACAAATACTTATTAAGTTTTTATTTAATATGGGTTCAAAAAATTCTTGTATAATTCTATTGGTGCTGAACAAAAGAAATCAATAGTCATATAATAAATCTTCTCAACAACAATACTGTTTATGAGAAAAAAAGAGTTTTATTTAAATTACTGCTTACATAATTAAAATTGATTTCTGAAAACATCTATTTTTCATGAGCAAACTTAAGCTAAATACTTCTAACAACATTTTACCTTACAATATTTTAAAATTAATGAAACCATCTGCTTTTGTGCTGCTTACATTTTTATCTATATGCTATTTATACTAGTATTATAATTTAATATATAGTATTAATAAATTTAGTACTTACCATAAATGCTATTTAGAAACTTGATTACTCAGTACATTAGTCCTACATGTGAGAAGCAGACTAATAATAATTGTGTAATTTACATTTACAAAAATATTTTTCCTACCCACATCTACCAGCAATATTGAAGATGTGTATGCCAATTTTGTTGTATTGTTTGTGAAATCTTTAAGCTAAAGATATCACCTCTTATTCTCTCCAATACATCTTGGACAAAATACATTCCCCAGGGTAAGTTTTCCTTGCAGTCCCAACTAATATTCAGGTAGCAAGTTAATTTTAGTCTCACAAAGCATTAAAATGACATATTTAACCAATGCTTTTTAAAATCAACTTTTAAATGTTACATTTGAAACACTGAAATAGCCTTTGTATTTTATTTTGTTCTTAGT
>JAQZBX010064954.1:0-16402 GCA_029593785.1 Cabassous unicinctus | reverse complement strand
TATGGTAAACGGGAGCTCTATCAATTGAGCCACACCCGCTTCCAAGACTACAGCTTTTTAAAAAGGTTTTACTGACTTAGAAATTGTGAATTAATTCAACGAGTCTCTCTAACATGAATGCCACTCTCTTAACTCAAAACGGTTGCCTCAGGAACTTGTAGAAATGGTAGGCCCACCTTGGTCCAAACCCAACTGCTTTGGGCCACCTTGGACTTAAAGAATTGCCGATGGCATTGTCCTCACTGCTGTGAGGGTGATCCAGCTCATCTGTTAAGTAGAGATTGCTTGTTTTTCTTTGTTCTTTTCTTTAATTGTGTTTCAGAGTGAATTAGCCTTTATACTATTCACATAAGTGAGTACCATCTTAAAATGTGACTCCTCTAGATACATTTTCAGGTTGTTCTATAAACTCTGTGAAAAATGATGCAAATTTATTAAGTTATTTCATTCCTGTCCATTATTCTGAACAAAAAAATAGACCAAGAGTGAGGTCTCTGAATGGATTCATCCATCAGAGGAGCTTCCCAAAAGCAGTGACAGTTTATAGAAGGGAAAAGAGGAAATACTAGTTTTACTTTGATTTTTCTTTTTCTTAAAATGAGGAGAAGTAGTTTATTTTAAAGATGTATCTTAGCTAAAATGTTTATGAAACACAGATCTTTTCAATTAAGTCACCCAGGTGATAAGAGTCAAAAAGAAAAAGAAAATTCTAGTTGTGGTCTCTTAAATATTCTCCATAGTTCACTTTACTAAGAATAAATATCTATATTGCATTACACTATATATCTTAAATACCCAATTTTCACTCAATTCATCAACAAATATTAAAAGTATCTATCATTTCAAGGCATTGTTCTAGCATGACTTGCCAAGAGTTCATTATATTAAAAGCATTTGAGGATCTGACTTTTTTGTGCTTCCCAAATGATGTGCTCTTCATCAGTGAAATTTGTAAAGACTGACTGTAAGAGATTAGAAGACAACTGGCTGTTGAATGAAATTGCTCCTAATTTTTGTGCCTACCTGTCATATCACACTTTCACAGACAAAGGTTTTGTTCCTTGTAAAATACTCTAGAAATCTATTACCCATATATATTATTGAATGTTAAAATTGCACCTGATCTGACAGGTATTATATTGCTGTAAATTACACCAAAATTCCCAGACTAAGGGCCATTCCCAACATTATCTGAGAATCCCAATATCTTCTATGATATCTTTCCATGAGGACCCAGATACCCACCTCTCCTGGCTCCTGTCTGTCATCCTGTATAATTGCATTTGCTAATATAAACGGTAAATTGAGCACTAGAGATTAAAGGTAACAGTTGACTCGAGGAGGCAGCTGAGGATAACCTCAAGGAAGCACACATATATATTAAATAAACATGCATCTCAAACCACATAAATAACAGAATAAAATGATTTCTTTTTTGCAAAGACTAAGGTGCAACTTGTATGAATTTCTATGCATTTTGACATAAAAGTGTTGGCTAAATCTTTGGTGATTAGTGAAGATATCACAGAGATTTTCCTAGTATGGAGCTTTGGTGGTAGTCTGGATTCCATTGATAGAGCATCTATGGCTCTTTAGTATTTCCCACAAGATTCTTTTCTTCTGTCCTTTTCCTTCCTTCCCTCTTCTTATTCCAATTTACTTCTATTTCTTCGTTGTTTCTTCTTTCTCTTTTTCTTTCTTATTCCTTTCTACAATTCAAAAGCCATAAATCTCTTAAAAATTATCTTGAACCTTATTATATTTCATCCCATACAGTCAATTACAAATCAGAGCCTTCTGGTATTCACTGTAAAGACATATCCCAAAGCAAATCTGAAATCAGATTCTGTTTATTCTTAGGACTCACTTTCATAGTTTTAATTAGGGTACCTTATTAATATTTTCATAGTAGCTCCAGCAAATATTTCCCTTATGTAGATTTTTACATGGTTGTTGCTATATCAATAGCTGGAAGCTATTCATCCTGCTGTTATTACAAGAATTCAGTATTTTTTGTTTAGAGGATGTTTAGCAGGATACCATGGTGAGATTTTGCTAAATCAAAGTTTGTACAATAATGGTCTTTTATTTCTTCTCAAGATTATAGAGTAGGAAACTTCATGTTCTTTTTAAAGTTGATAACGATTTGTCTTACAAAACTATTTTAGGGTTGGATAAGTTGAAAATAATGCAAATAGCCAAATAGTTTTGCTTTTGGCATAGGAGGTAGATGGCAGATTTCAATTTATTAGATACCATACTTGAAACTTTTTAATTTCTGGAAGGAGATTGAAAGGGAGACTTGATTAAATTGTTGGTGTAGTGAGGCTTTGGCAATCTTGCTGAATAATTTGCATTGGTGTTTTGTTAGACACAGCTGAACTAAGCCTCTTTCACTGTGTGTGTTCAACAAACACAGTTATGGGGTTAGGGACTTGTATTCTCAAAGAAAAAACAGTACTATCTGAGCAAATAAAATTTCCAATTTAATGTTTTCTAGATTTTTCTTTTTTTCTAATCACTTTAATCATATTTCTTTGCTTTCAGAAACACAAACAGTTTATGTTTTAGTGCCAAACTTGAATTATCTAGTTTACTATCAGCATCTTTTGCTTGTTTATCCATGTCTACATAATTTCATTCTGTTTCTCATTCCCCAGTATTTTTATTTAAATAAACCTTCTTCCATGTTCTTTAGTGATTATCAGTGAGGTGATTCATGAAAAGATGCTCTATTCCACTATGCTCTTCTGCGACTGGCTCATGAAATTGTTTTTAAAATAGATCATATTTCTGAAGAGGCATTACATTTATAATTTTTTGTTTTTGCCTTCTTTGTCCAGTCTAGACAGGCCCCTTTAAATAGATCTTTAAATAATAAGTTCCAGCACACATGAAAGAAAAGCAGAACATCCGAGGGCGTACTTTTATATGTTACTCATCTATAAATGTTTGTTTAATATTGTGAAGGCAGTTAATTAAGTAACTGGGCACACTTTTTAAAATATGCAGTCATGCATCACATATTATTAGGTGTTGGGAGTATAAAGTTCTCAAGCGCTAAGAAACAATTGAAAAGAGAGACAAATGAATCAGTCAATCAATGACAACTTCATGTTATAGTATATCCTATGATGGCTTCCAAGTCCAGCCTGGGACATATGCACCAACAAAGTTTTACCAAAGAGGTGATGAATGAACGGAATCTTGAAAGATGAATAGCATTAAGAGAATAAACAGGTAGATGTGTAAAGAGCACTCCAGGTAGGAAACAGCATGAGTGAGAATAGGAAGCCTTGAAATATTGTGGCAGGTCCAGGGAATTATATGTATCTCAATATTATTGGAGTGACAAGAGTGAAATGGACAGTGTTGAAAAGGGAGGCAGGGGCCAGGTCAAGGATGCTTCGGGGATCCTGTTGAGGTTGTTTGGTGTTTGCAATGCCAACTTTTGGAATTATGGTAAATGGTGCAATTCGTATTTACTGAACCACCAGTAGTTTTCTTGGGGTAGTACTATTTTTTTTAAGGAGGTATCAGGGATTGAACCTGAAACCTCATACATGTGAAGCATGCACTCAACCACTGAACTCCACCTGCTCCATGCATGGGGTAGTACTTTTATTCTGGATTTAAAAAAATCAGAATCTTGAATCATTTATGTGCAGGAAGTCATACATTGCAATGAAATTTTAAATCAAACTAAGGTAAACTGTTTTAGAAGGTGTTTTAACCACATCTCTCCTGTTTTAAATCTCTCCCAGGAATCTTGATATTTTAATTACCATTTTGCAAGTTCTTAGTGAGGTTGAGCTTATTTTTTTCAGGTTAATTGGTTATCTGTATTGCTCCAGAGCCAGTGTGGGCCCTGGTTAACAACTCAGATTTTAATTTTGTTTCTGCTCTCCCTGCTTGGTTTCAGAACATGCTGCATGAGTACTAATGGGATCTGCCTCTGGAATGCTGAGCTAGCCACACCCTAGAGACCAGCTTGGTAGGGAAGAGGAGAGAGAACGGAATACTCTTGAGCTTAGGGAATATTAGCATCAGATAGAGTAGAAAGGACACTGAACTGGATTACACAACTCTGCTACTAGCAATGGGACTGTGGACAAATCACAAATCCAGTCTCCTCATCTGTTTAGTGATGGTATTGTATCAAAGACTCTCTAAATTTCTTTCCTTTCTCTGAGTCCCATGATTATGAAAATGAGTCATCTCATTTTCTCATACATGCTGCTTATAAATGTTCGCTATTGTTATTAATCAAAATTATTGACCTAGATTATCTCTGAGATCATTCTCAGCTCTAAAATGCCATAATTTTTTCTCTTGCTCATTGTCATGAATAACTGAGAGCTGTTTTTATTCATGAATATAGTGTCTGTTGGTGCTTTGCAAAGAGAAAAGGCAGGATGGTTTAATGTTTAAAATCAAGATATAGGGAGAGCTTATCTCTTGTTCCACTACTTATCAACAGGGTGACTTGGGGCAAGTTGAGCTCTCTGAGCTTTGGTTTCCTCTTCTGGTAAAATGAGGATATCATAATTGTCTCTTTGGGTTAATGAGAGAATTAAAATAGACAATATATATGTAAAGTACCTGGACCATAGTAATTGTGCAAGAAATGGCAGCTGTTATTATATGTGCCAACCAAATGACAATTGTTAAGGTTGGGCTTAACTGAATTTAATAAAAATCATCTGTACTTGGCAATGAATTTCATCTCCTTCTGTGCAAAGACCTGCAACAAAATATCTCAATTCAATATGGCTGTTGTTGGGTCCCATGATCTATGTTTCTCTACTGTTTAGGGAGGAAATTTGTTTACATGACTGCTGAGATACAGTTAGTAAGAATTTTTAAAATAAATTAAAAGTATTCCCCCTAAATTATTTACCATAGTAAATTCACAAAGATTTAAATCCTTAAAGATGGAGATTGATTTATAGAATAATGTAGGACATACTTAAAGATGGAACATCTTTTTAGAACCAAAGGGAAAAGTATTTAATGGTGGAATTTCATATCTTGGTAGGTTGTTGGAGAGCTTAATTTTGATTAATAACAACAGTTAACAATTTATGAGCAATTACTATGTTCCAGTTACTTTGCCTATGCACTTCACATATATTAATCCTTTATATCTTCCCAACCCTGTGCAAGAAAGATATTATTACTATTCCTACTTATTCATGAAGAAATTAAGGCACTGAGAGTTTAAGTAGCTTGTGCAAGATCACACAGCTAGTAAGAAGATAAAGCAAAATTTGCATCCAATTTGGCTCCGGAAACCTCACACTTAATTTTGTGATATGTATGGATCTACTCACCTAATTCAAATAGTGCTACATGGATAGCTTGGGTAGTCACTTCCATTAGAGATTTAATCCTTTGGGCCAAGAGGTTTTCAGGCCTAAGAAATGGCTATCAAAATGTATATACCCAGAAAGACACAACACTTGAACCCTAATTTTCTTTTTCAATTATTTACCCTGTATCTCTAACTACCAACTAGGTATTGTCACCTGAGTAATCAGAAGAAATCTCAAACTCAATATGTCCATATTTAAGGCCTTAGTCTTCCATCTTGTTTTAGTTTCATAGGCTGCTGAAAACAGATACTAGACAATGGGTTTGCTTTTAACAAAGGGAATTTATTTACTTACAATTTGAGGCCATGAGAATGTCCCAATCAAGGCATCAACAAGGTGATTCTTTCTTCCCAAATACCAGCTGCTGGGAATCTTTGGGTTCTCTGTCACATGGCAAGGCACATGGTGGCATCTTCTGGTCTCTCTCTTCTCTTCTGGATTTCATTGCTTTCAACTTCTTGCTTCCATGGCTTTCTCTCCCACTTCTGTATTCATCCCATTTATAAAGGACTCCAGTAAGAGGATTAAGACCCATCATGAATGAGGTAGGTCACAGTAAACTGAAGAAGCCTCATCAAAAGATCATACTTACACTGGGTCACCACCCAGAGGAATGGATTAACTTTAAAAACAGTTTCAAAACACCACACATCCCAAACTTTCTCCTCCTTCTGGGTTCTTTATTTTTTCAATGACCTCATATTCCCAGAGAGGAAGATTAGACATTTGGAAATTATCTTCAACTCTTTGCATTCTGCTTTACAGTCCATCACTTAACTCTGTTGATTCTCTTTCCTGGTATTCTTCCTCAGTTGGCCCAGTACTAAAATTTCTTGCATTCATTGTCTAGACTATTGCAGTAAATTCTTAATTGGCTCAATTTTTGTCTATAAACTCCTGAAGGGATTACAAAAGAGAAAGCAGAGACACAGCAATGCATCCTCCTTCAAAACTCACCAATGGCTCTCCGTTGCCTGCAGAATAATGTTCAAATTCCTTTTGGCACATGATTTACAGTCATCCACCTCTACCCCTATCATGATGTGGCCTCAACCATCTTTCCAGCCTCATCTCCTAATACACACAATCATGTGCATTTTGTTGCAGTAACATGGGTTCACCAAATATCTTTTCAAGCTTCTGGGTCTTTGCATCTCTTCACTCAACCAAGAAAGTTCTTGCCTTTATATCCTATAGCAGTTTGATATTATTTATGAATTCCAAAAACGATATTTGATTATGTTTGCAAACTGGTCTTTTCCTCTGGGTGTGATACCCTTTGATTGTATTAGATTCAGCTCAGGTTCCTTTGATTAAATTATGTTACGATTGGGGATTTGATTAGACCACATCATTATGCCATGCAGGGTTGAATCCCTGCTCCCTTGGTGGGCCAATAAAACAGACTCTTACACAGAAGTAGACACACAGAGAAGTAGATATGCAGAGAAGATACACAGAGGAAAAGAGACAGTTCCATAGACACAGCAGAGGCCCCGGGAAGAGAGAGAGCCATTGGCCTGATAGATTACAGCTGACCTTGTGAAGAGAACAGAGCAGCTGAGCCTGGAAAGAAACGAGCCCTGGGAAGAGAGATGAGCCCTATGCCAGCCTACAGCTGAGATTGAAAGAAGCTGGACCCATGGAGCCTTAAGAGGGAAGAGGAAGACTGAACCCTCACAGACGTCAACTGCTATCTTGTTTCAACATGTGGCAACAGAGTTTGGTAAGGAAATAACCTTGAGTTGGATCTTTAGGGCCTTGTAACTCTAAGCTTTTATTCCAAATAAATACCCTTTATAAAAGCCTACAGATTTCTGGTACTTTGCATCAGCACCCCTTTGGCTGACTAATACACATCCTGTACTGAAATTCAGCCCACTCTTCAAGACCCTTTTGAAGTGTTGCCTCCTCGTCACTGACCTCGTGATTTCTCTCATTAAATGCTTTTGCTTTGAACACTCTAAAAGTCTTTTGTTTCTACCTTTATCAGGCCACTTACTTTTAAACATGGTTCTTACCTCCTCTAGAAAGAAAGGTTCATGAGCACAGGGACTTAGTTAAGACAGTGCTTTATACATTATAGTTGCTCAATGCATGTTTACTGAATTTAACACTTTAGGAGAAATAGTCGACAGAGAGCTACAAGCAAGTCTGAAATTTAGGGGAATGGGAGGGCATTGAAATATAAAGTAATTGTATCAAAATAAAAACAATTTGTCTCTGTATTTTGCCCAAGCCAACACTTCTTGTGGGTAGGATCAATGCTTTCTTACACTGGAGTTATAGAACTGTATATATTTGAGTCATACACACATAAAAACTTCGTGTGGTCTATACCAGGCATTTCAATCTCATACTTCTGCCGTATACCGTAAATAATGAGCACAGAATTTCTTATTTGTCTTATAAATACTTGTGTTTGTGCCACTTTGCAGTCCTTAGTTTAATGTCATAGAATGAAACCATCTTAGTGACAGGAACAGCTCCATTTCTATTAGCACAGATATTTTTCAGTGGAAAAGCTTAGTTGAGACCTAAAACAAAATGAGGTCAGCTTTCCTTCCAAAATAAGGCCTTGCCAGGAAAAAAAAAAAAAAGGATTTACTAAATTTCCAATGTTTAAAGTATCAATTTCTATATGCTTTGTTGTTCATCATAATGTTTAAAAAATTATTCTGTTAGCAGTAAAGATTGTGTAACCCTTAGAATTCTATTTCTGTCTTTGCAATATTAATAACCTGTTTTATTTTAATCCTAACTCCCCTGCCTCAGCATGTAAAAAACCTGCCATATTGTTGGAGGAATGAAGATCAGATTAAAATTGGAGATAAGCCTTCCATCATCTTTGCCAAGCAGAGAGGGAAGAACTCAGTGATCACATAGTCCAGCTCAAGCTACTGTATCTGAGAATCACCTAGCTATTCAGGTGAGGGCATATACTTTCTCCCGTATCCCTTTATGTTTGGACGTTAATGTTTATCATTTGTCATCCAAATTGCTCTTTTCTTTTATCTCCTTGGTAAAGTTTGATGGTATCTGATTTTATACTGTCTCTCTGACAGTTCTACTTCTTCTTTCTGGCAGTTTCTAATTCCTCTTTCTTTCTATCATCCTGTTTTTTGTTTCAACTTTGCCTTTATAGCTATTCTGCTCTGTTCTGACCTTCAGATGCTCTGACTTTCATCATTGCAAGAACATCACAATATTACTAGACATATAACAATGTGCTTTCTTAGATCACTTTCCTAGAATTTTTTTTTTTTAACGAGAGGTCAAAAGCAATCTTTTGAGAAATGTCAAATCAACCAATCTTTAACCTACCCTCCAACACCCACTTCAGGGTTCCTAACCCAAAGTCCTTTCTTTTACTCTTATTCTACTATTCAAGGAAATAAAATTCACTTAGCTCTTTTTTTTAACCCAATATACCACTCATTAATTAATATTTATTCAGTTTCTTCCCACTGAATGAATGATTCTCTTCTTTGGAAATAATAAGTTGTGAAATCTTTATACCCAAAGACAAAAAAAAAAAGTATGTGAGCAAAATACATGTCATCAGAAATTTTGGAAGCTTTCATTTCTTTTTAGATGTTGATTAATTTTTCAGTTAATGTGCTTTGCTCTGGAAAATATGATTAGCTAACAGCAAGGGGTCAAATTTCGATGAATGGAATTGCTTGTCCAAGAGTGATGAATAAACTCTGGTTGCAAGGCACCATAGTTCCCCTTGCAAACTAGATTTTCCCAATAACTGAAGAGCATTTGTCTGCTATTTAGAGTGACAATACAAAACACAAACCCTGCTCATCATTTCTTTCACTATAATTCTGTTTTATTGCATGTAATAGATTTAGACTAGCAAAATAATTTTACAAGTTCAAACCCAAAATGTTCATTGGTTTATTAAGATAAATTTGCAAAGCTAATATTGTTGAGTGCTTTTTGTCCATGGTTTAGCTATTATTCTTTTGGCTGTATTTTCTCACCCACGTTTTGTATAGGAGATGTACTATTTTTCCCCCTTCTGTGCATTCTTCTTGAGAAGAAGGATATATGTCACCAGTGATAGGACCACTCCAGACTTGCCAAACTAGTGAAAGAGCCATAAGCAACTGAAAGTCAACACAAGTCAAAGGAATGCTGTGTAAAAAACTTACCAAAAAATATCTTTTTTTCTTATTATGAAAATAATACATGCCCATCATAGGAAATTTAGAACTATAGCAAAACACATGCAATTATACCATTCTGTGATAATATTTGTCCACATTCTTGTGCATTTCCTTCTAATCTCCTCTTTGCATTGCTTTACTTATTATGTATATAGATATACAATTGATTATTTCCCAACACAGTTGGGTTCATATTTTTAAATACTTTTATCTGTTTTTTGTGTGTGTGTTTGTTTCACTTTTTTCCAGCTTATAGTAAGATAAAGATAAATTACCTAAGCAATCTTTATTCTCCTTTACATAAAATAACTGTTTTGAGATAATATAGTTAATTGTTTACTTTGCTATTTCTCAGTCCTCTTCCTGTGTTTGCTTTCTACTTTTGATATTCACTTCAAATATCAGATATTAACAAAAGTATTATCTAATCAGAATAAATATTTAAAACTAAAGTTCATTTCTGCTTTCAGCATGACTTTGAGTCAAAACCTATTAAATTGCTAGAAGGACTATATATTACAGAAAAAGAATCTTCTAGTGTAATTATCTTCTGTAGTAGGTAAATCAGCCTGAATAATCCATTTGTAAATTTTTTTGTGTCTTAAAACTTTTACTGCCAACACTGCCTTTCCCTCATATGCCTAAGTAATGCTTAAACATTGATTAAGGGAAGCGGGTGTGGCTCAATCGATAGAGCTCCCGTTTATCATACGGGAGGCCCCGAGTTCGCTTCCCGGGGCCTCCTTGTGAGGGCAGGCCGGCCCGCGTGGTGCAGTGGGCTGATGCAGCGGGACCTCACAGCAAGGGGGAGATAAGCAGACACAGAAGAAACGCAAAGCGAATGGACACAGCAAACACAAGCAGCAAGGGGGGGCATAAATAAATAAATAAATAAATCTTAAAAAAAAACAACAACAAAACAAAACAAAAAAACATTGATTAAATTTGTTGGCGAATCAGTCACAACTAAGTATCAAGAGCTCGGTGTGGACGTTGTATAAGATTCGATGGCATTCACATGTCAGTTACTAAATAAATGTTAAAGGAAGACCATGGGAAATAAATAATGTGAAAGGAAGAACAGAATTTTTGGTGTGTGACCACAGAATGCTTACTTTTAATCAGGGACAGGAGGAGAGAAGGGGGAGGGAGTTAATAATTATTGCCTGCCTCTAGTTTGGACACTGTTAGGTACTTTATGTATGAAATCCTTATAACAACCCTACACAATAGGTATCCATCTTACAACTCCTTATTTCTGGTAATTTTGTTTCCTGATAAATGCAATGGACTGAATTCATACTGTTGACAAAGAATTTATTTTTCTCACCTAACAAGCAATATACAGGAAGATAGCCCAGGATTGGTATAACTGTTTTAGGAAGTTAAAAATGATCTTAAAGCACTTCAATAGCTCCTCATTGCTCTTCGGATAAATTTCAAACTGCTCAAAATGGCATTTGAATGCTTGCAAAATCTGGATCTTAATGCATTTTTGCTTCCCATGCTACACATTATGTTTCGGCCACACCACATTTTTAATTCTTTACATGTACCCTATTCTCTTTAACCTCTCAGTGTTTATATAGCTTGTTCAGGGAATGACAACCTCAAACGTCTTCAGGGAGTTGAATGAAACAGATTAGTTTTTTTCCTATTAAATCACAGGCATGTTTTTTTTGCTTCCAAATATAAGCCCATGTCTCCATTTTCTCTTGAAACTTGCAGCTCTGTTAATCTAGTTCTCATTTTCCCACTGTGTCTATAATATATAATTAGTTTCCTCCCTCTCTACTTTCAAAGATAAATAGTAGAATAAGTATCATTGTAAATGGCATTTGACATTCAGTCTCAAGGTACGTGATGGAGGGAGGCAATAGTTAATTGAAAGCTGGAGTGTTATTTGAAGATAGTCAATTTTCTTCAAATATTTCAAGTTTTTAAAAAGAAGTTAGAAATACAGGTTTTTAATGTAAATTCTGATTTTTAAATGTGAACCAACATTGTGACCAAACAAAACACTTCTTTTGGTGAAATCCAGCTTATTGGCTGCCAGTTCACAATCTTTGTACTACTCAGAGTTCCCGTATACCACTCTTTTAACACCTTGCATTAGTGTGGGACATTTGTTAAAATTTATGAAAGAACGTTTTTATAACTCTATTGTTAACCATTGTCCATCATTTACCATAGGGTTTATTGTGTTGTACAGCGCCATGTTTTTAAAAAAATTTTATTCTAGTAACATATATACAACCTAAAATTTCCCATTTTAACCACATTCACATATATAATTCAGAGCTGTTAATTATATTCACAAGGTTGTGCCACCATCACCACCATTCATTACCAAAATTGACCCAAATAGAAATGCTGTGCAATTTAAGCACTGACCCCCAATTCCCTATCCCCAACCCAGCTCCTGGTAACCTATATTCTATATTTTGAGTCTATGAGTTTGCTTACTCTAATTTGTTCATATCAGTGAAATCATAACAATATTTGTCCCTTTGTGTCTGGCTTATTTCACTCAACATGATGTCTTCAAGGTTCATCCATGCTGTCACATGAATCAGAACTTCATTCTTTTTATAGCTGAATAATTTTCCATTGTGTGTATCTATCATATTTTGATTATCCATTCATCAGTTGATTGATGCTTGGGTCACTTCCATCTTTTGGCAATTGTGAATAATGTCGTTATAAAAATCTGTTCGAGTCCCTGCTTTCAATTCTTTTGGGTATATATCTAGTAGTGGGATTACTGGGTCACATGGTAATTCTAAACTCAGCATTCTGAGGAACTTCCAAACTATCTTTCACAGTGGCTGCACCATTTTACATTTCTACCAGCAATGAATGAATGTTCCTATTTCTCCACATCCTTTCCAACACTTTTAATTTTCTTTTTTAAAAAATAGTAGCCACTCTAGTAGGTGTGAAATGGTATCATTTTAGTTTTGATTTGTATTTCCCTAATAGCTAATGATGCAGAGCATCTATTCATGTGCTTTTTAGCCATTTGTATATCCTCTTTTGAGAAATGTCTACAGAAGTCTTTTGCCCATTTTAAAATTGGGTTGTATGTCTTTTTATTGCTAAGTTGTAGGGTTTCTTTATATATAATTTGGATATTAAACCCCTATTGGATGTGTGGTTCCCAAATATTTTCTCCCATTGAGTATGTTGTCTTTTCACTTTCATGATAAAGTCTTTTGATGTGCAAACATTTTTAAATTTGATGAGGTCCTATTTACCTTTATTTTTCTTTTTTTGTTTGTGCTTTGGATGTAAAGGTCAAGAAATGTTTGTCTAATAGAAGATCCTGAAGATGCTTCCCTACTTTTTCTTCTAGGAGTTTTATAGTTCTCATGCTTATATATAGGTCTTTGATCCATTTTGAGTTGATTTTTGTATATGGTGTGAGATAGGGGTCCTCCTTCATTCTTTTGCATATGGATATCCAACTTCCCCAGCACCATTTATTGAACAGAGTGTTTTTTCTCAGTTGAATGGACTTAGCAGCCTTGTCAGAAATCATTTCACCATAGATGTGAGGGTCTGTTTCTGAATTCTATTCAATTGGTCTATATATCTATCCATGTGCCAGTTCCATGCTGTGGTAAACAATGTAGCTTTGTAATAAGCTTTAAAGTCAGGAAGTCCTCCAACTTTGTTCTTTTTTTTCCCAAGATGTTCCTGGCTTTTTGGAGCCCATTACTTTTCCAAATAAATTTGAGGATTGACATTTCCATTTTTGTAAAGTAAGCTATTGAAATTTTGGTTAGGATTGCATTGAATCTGTAAATCATTTTGGGTAGAATTGACATATTAACCGTATTTAGTCTTCCAATACATGAGCGTGGAATGTTCTTCAATTTATTTAGATTGTCTTTGATTTTTTTAGTAAAGTTTTGTAGTTTTCCATATATAAGTCCTTTATACCTGTTTTAGTTTCCTAGGCTGATTAGAGCAGACACCATGAATTGGGTTGACTTAAACAGTGGGAATTTATTATCTTAGAATTTAAGATTGAGAAAATGTTCAAATCAAGACATCAACAAGGTGATGATTTCTTTCCAAAGAGTGGCTGCCATTGATCCTTGGCTTCTCTGCCACATGGAAAGTTACATGTTGGCATTTGTTGTTCTCTCCTTCTCTTCTGGGTTTCATTGCTTTCAGCTTCTTGCTGCTGTGTCTTTCTCTCTGTTTTTTATTTCACTTATAAAAGGACTGCAGTAAGAGGATTAAGACCCATTCAGAATGAGGTGGGTCACACTTTAACTGAAGTAGCCTCCTCAAAAAGTCCTTTATACAATGGGTTCATACCCACAACAATAGATTAGATTTAGGAACATGTTTTTCTGGGGTCCATACGTTTTCAAACCAACACAACATCCTCAGTTATATTTATTCTTAGATATTTGATTCTTTCACTTGCTATTGCAAATGAAATTTTTTCTTGAGTCCCACCTCCGATTGCTCATTACTAGTGTATAGAAACACTACAGAGTTTTGCATGTTGATCTTGTACTCCACCACTTGGCTGAATTTGTTTATTAGCTCTAATAGCTTTATTGTAGATTTTTTTTGGAATTTTCTATACATGAGATCATGTTATCTGCAAATAGTGAAAGTTTTACTTCTTCCTTTCCAATTTGGATGCCTTTTATTTCTTTTTCTTGCCTAATTGCTCTGGCAAGAACTTCCAGTAGAATGTTGAATAATGGTGATGAGAGTGAGCATCCTTCTTGTTCCAGATATTAGAGGGAAAGCATTTAGTCTTTCAGCATTAGGTATGATGTTAGCAGTGGATTTTTCATATATCCCCTTTGTCATGTTGAGGAATTTCCTTCTGTTCTTATCTTTCAAAGTGTTTTCATCAAAAAAGAATGCTGCATTTTGTCAAAAGACTTTTCTGTGTCAATTAAGATCATGTAATTTCCCTCTTTGTTTTGTTAATGTGGTGTCTTACATTAATTAATTTTCCTTATGCTGAACCACCCATGCATACCTGGGTATACCACATGATCATGGTGTTGGATTCAATTTGCTAGTATTTTATTGAGGATTTTTGCATCTATATTCATATGAGAAATTGGCCTGCAATTTTCTTTTCTTATATATATCTTTATCTGACTTTGGTATTAGGATGATGTCAGCCTCATAGAATGAGTTAGGTAGGGTTCTTGCTTCTTCAATCTTTTGGAAGAGTTTGGCAGGATTAGTATTTTTTCTTCATGGAATGTTCAGTAGAATTCACCTGTGAAGCCATCTGGTCCTGGGCTTTTGTTTGTTGGAGGTTTTTGATGACTGATTAAATCTCTTTACTTGAAACTGGTCTGTTGAGAACATCTATTTCTTCTAGAGTCAGGGTAGGTTGTTTGTGTGTTTTTAGGAAATTGTCCATTTCAGTTATATGACAATATAATTTGCAAACAAGATAATTTGTTTGCATACAGTTGATCATAGTATCATCTTATGATCCTTTTATTGCTGTGGGGTCAGTAGTAATGTTCCCCCTCTCATTTCAGATTTTTATTTATTTGTGTCTTCCCTCTTTTTTTTCTTTATCAAACTAGCTAAAGCTTTGTCAATTTTATTGATCTTTTCAAAGAACCAACGTTTGGTTTTGTTAATGCTCTCTATTGTTTTTTATTTTATGGTTTTTTATTCTCTATTTCATTTATTTCTGCTCTAATCTTTCCTATTTTTTCCCTTCTGCTTGCTTTGGATTTTGTTTGCTGTTCTTTTTCTGCTTTGCCCCAGGTGTGCAGTTAGGTCTTTGGATTTTATCTCTTTTTCTTTTTTAACGTAGACATTTAAGGCTATATATTTCCCTCTTATCACTGCCTTCACTTTATCCTATAAGTTTTGGTATGTTGTATTCCATTTTCATTTGACTCAAGATATTTACTTATTTCCCCTCCAATTTCTTCTTTGACTCACTGATTTTTAAAGAGAGTGTTATTTAACTTCTATATATTTGTAGATTTTCCAGTTCTCTGCCTGTTATTTATTTTTAGCTTTATTCCACTGGTGGTCAGAAAAGACGTTTTGAATAATTTCAATCTTTTTACATTTATTGGGACTTTTTTGTGACCTATCAGGTGGTCTATCCTGGAGAATGTTCCATGTGCACTTGAGAAGAATGTATATCCTGCAGTTTTGGGGTGCAATGTTCTGTATTTGTCTGTTAGGTCTGTTCATTTATCATGCTATTCAATTTCTCTGTTTCCTTATTGCTCTTCTGTCTAGATGTTCTATCTATTGATGAGAGTGGTGTTTTGAAACCTCCAACTATTATTGTGGAGGTGTTTATTTCTCCCTTCAGTTTTACCAATGTTTGCATCATGTATTTTGGGGCACCATGGTTAGGGGCATAAATAGTTATGATTGCTATTTCTTCTTGTTTGAGTGCCCCTTTTATTAATATATAGTATCCTTCTTTGACTCATAACAGCTTTTGACTTAGAGTCTATTTTGTCTGATATTATTATAGCTATGCCAACTTTGTTTTGGTTACTATTTGCATGGAATATCTTTTTCCAAACTTTCACTTTCAACCTGTTTGTGTCTTTGGGTCTTAAGTGAGTCTCTTATAAATAGCATGTAGTTGGATCGCGCTATTTTATCTATTTTGCTAATCTGCATCATTTGATTGTGGAGTTTAATCCATTCACATTCAGTGTTATTACTGTAAAGGCAGTACTTACTTCAGTCATTTTGTCCCTTGGTTTTTGTACATCATATCTTTTTTGTCTGTCTTTTCCTTTATTGCAGCCTCTTTTTCTGTATAGTTGATCTTTTGTTATATATCTGACTGGTCCCTTTCTCATTTTTGTTTCT
>JAQZBX010064952.1:0-16392 GCA_029593785.1 Cabassous unicinctus | reverse complement strand
CAGTCAGGATAGTGATTACCTGCAAAACAGAAAAAACGTTTATGAAAAGAGACCCTCATATACTGAGGTACTTACATGTAAAATATTTTTATAATTACTCCTTGTAAACTAAATGTGATTTGGAATACAAATTAATTCTTCTTTATCCAATTATCAATATATAGCTGGGATACCTTGATGAATATTGACTTAATTTAGCATGTCAAAGCTTTGTTCAACAAAGTGATCAAATATCCATTTATATTTATTAATTCTTGAGGTAATGATAAAAAACGTAAATTATAATTGGGAATGATTTATGAAATGTATTGATTTTAATTAAATGCTTATTGTTTTCCAAAAAGTGAAAATTTCTATAAATTAATAAAACAATCACACAAAATATCTATAATTTAAAGTCAAATATTCAATTGATAACTTAATTTAAGGCAAATACTTGATATTTATTGTCCTAAAATACTAATTATACCTATCAAAGTAATATTATCCAATATTTAATGCATATGTAGAATCCTTACAAGAATTATTGTCCTACAGCTTATCTTTTTGAAAATAGAATATAAATTTTCTAAAAATCCTTATCATAAATTCAACTGTTTCCATGTGCTTTCCTTGAAGCATATAATTCAAGAATAAAATATACGTAATTAAATATTTATTATAAATTTCAAAATATATTTTTCATTAATATCATCTGAATATATATAGCGGGAGTGCAGAAATGAACAAGAAACCAATGAAAGAGAATACATGGTACAATTACAGATCCTCTCAAATAGGAACATAATATATGACAAAGTGTGTGGTATATAGCTTCAATAATATGTACTACTTAGTTAATTTTATCTGAGCAATTGGATATTCATAGAGGGTAAAAAAAAAACACTCTTACTGTTCACCATCCACAAGTGATATAGTGTATGAATTCAATATGAAATTCAAAACTATAATGGCTTTAGAGACTTACACTGGAAAATGTCTTCATGATACCAGCTTAAATAAGTACTTCTCATACAAAAAATAGAAAACAGAGCACAATATAAAAGGTTAATAATTTTGACCACATTATAGCTGAAAACTTTTGTTCATCAAAGGATGTAAAAAATTCAAATTTTATGTAACAAACTGAGGAAATGTATTCTGTCATATATAATATAGACAGGACTTTCACAGAAGAGAATTACAGATTAAAGGAAATTAAAATTAAATACACACATACATGCATACATGTGTATGTATATATATGTTTGAATACATGTGTTTACATGTACACATTTATGTTCATTAAGAACATTAAACATTTGAAATATCTGACAATATTTAATATTAGTGGGAAAGCTGAGGAAAATGAATTCTCAAACACTAATAGTGTGTGTATTAATTGTAACAACCAGTTTAGAATATAGTGTGACATTTTAGAATATAGTGTTTACTTTATCAATAAACTATGCTATACTTGAGTAAACCCCCGGTATTGAAAGAAGATTTACTTATTCAGGATGCCTGTCCATTTTCTCTTGGCTACAGCTCTTCACCTAGGAACCCAAGCTGATGGAGATTTATCCATCTCAATTTAAATGGAAAGAAGATTCTGACAATGCACAATCTATACTTTAATCTATATTATTCCTTCATTTGTCATTTATATTGACAATGCCTGCTACATAGTAAAGCTTTATATCAATGAGGTACTGGGATATTAGCTGCTTATATGGAGGAGCCCTAAAATGTTAAAAATGATTCAATTTACTTTAAACATACTCTATTAAAAATTAAAGATTTGAATAGCTACCATACATGGCATACATTATGAGCAAATACAAGTTTTTCTGCTGTTGGCCACTAAGACAAGGGTTCATAGAGTAATGTACAATTCCATGTAAGAAAGGTTTTTAACTTTAAGGAAATGAAATATATGTTACTGAGAAAAGTTCTTTTTACTCTTTTAAAAATTGCCTCAATCCATCTATTCTCATCTCTGAAGTATAATTTAGTTTAATTTCTCCCCTACATGAGAATAAAGGAATTGCCCATATATTTATGGAACAACTTTACGTCTCCCTACCTGCTCAATAATATAGAAACAGCTTCTCATGGGTTTTAGCCATATTGTACACTTGGTGCCAAAACATGGAACTACAAATAACATATGAATAAAGCTGGTGTGGCCGTTGGGGCAGTTTGATGCTATTATGAATTCCAAAAATATAATTGGATCATGCTTTTAAACTGATCTGTTAATCTGGGCATGATTAAATTATGATTAGGGTGTTGACTGGGCCACGTCAGTAGGTCCTTGAGCCCACCCCTTGGTGGGTGGGGAATTGAATATAAAAGGCAAGGCAAAGAACAGAGTAGAAGCAGTCTTTTGAGAAGCAGTTTTGATGTTGGAAAGAAGGCCCCAGGAGAAGAGAAGCAAGCCATTCACCTGATCGTCTACAGCTGAACTTGTGGAAGAAACAGGAGCTAAGCCCGGAGAGAAATGCAGTCCTGGGAAGAGAGGAACCCCAGAACCCTGAACCCTGGCAAATGCAGGCAGCTGTCTTGCTCTAACATGTGGCAATGGACTATTGTGAGAGAAGAAGCATAACGCTTTACAGCCTGGTATCTGTGGACTTCTACCCCAAATAAATACCCTTTGTAAAGACCAACCCATTTTTGGTATTTCACAACAGCACCCCTTTGGCTGACTAATACAGCTGGCCTTGTAAGCTGAGTTTAACAATCCACTTACTCACAAGGGGATATTGCGCTACGTGCTCTCAGATATTAAACCTCCAAAATTTATTGTTTCTAGCAGGAAGGGTGGGGCATATGTTTCTAACCCTGGACACAAGAGTATTACTAAATCTGGAACCTCAATTGTAACATGGTAATGTAAGGAAAAGTTGGAAAACAATGACTTGAGGAGAAGTTTAAATACTGTTGACATAGAGCAGTAAGACCAGAATTCCTCAGTGGATCAAATGACTGAACTCTAACTACATATACCCAGCTCTCTATTTCTTAAGATTAAATAAGCCATGTTCAATAATCATGTTCATTGATGGATTAAAGTAAATTTACTGTTATTCTACTATAGACATTGTTATACTTGCAATGGAAGAAATTATATCATTGATGTGGAGGCAGTGGCCATTGGAGGTTCTGAGGGGATGGAGAGGGGAAAAATAGGTGTAATATGGGAGCATTTTGGGGACATTGGAATTGCCCTGAATGACATTACAATGACAGATACAGGTCATTATGTATCATGTCATAACTTATAAAGTTGTGTGGGAGAAAGTGTAAACTACATTGTAAACTATAATACACACTTAATGGCAATGCTCTAACATGTGTTCATCTATTTTAGCAAATGTATCACACTAATGAAGGATGATGTTTATGTGGGAAAGTGTGAGAGGGGTAGGGAGTGGGGCATATGGGAATCACCTACATTTTTATGTAAAATTTATGTAATCTAAGTATCTTTTTAAAAATTAAAAAATATGCATATTCATGACGTATCTCACCTTAAACTCTTCAGTAGAATTTTAGTCCAAGTAAAATATACTTATTATTTATCCTGATGAAGACACAATCAAAATAATAGTGAAATAACACATAAGTTATGATCCTCAGTTACAGAAAGAATGAGATTATACCCATGAATTGATATTTATACATTTTAGAAGACAGCATTTGAAAATTGGCATCTAATGAACTAGAGAAGTGGCCTTTGGTGATAGTATATATGGAAGGAGAAAGAGGGACTGATGCTTTTACAGTTCTAAAAATTTACAAATATTGAGTCTTTGCTTATGGAGGACCATGCAATATGTTGATTTATATGTTGATTTAGAATTCGCTTAGACTTATCATATTAAAAACACAGTACCCAGTGCTTTGATGCCTGACATGTGCATGTTTAAAAATATCTGAAGTAGCTTTTCTATTGAAATAGAAACTGAGAAAATAATCAGGGGAAACTATGGACAGTTTTTGTGAAATGAAACTTTAGAGGACAGAGTCCTGCAAATGGCATTGTGGGGATAAAAACAAATTGTGGTTAGCTACATTCTTACATGTAAATAAACAAAACCATACCAGCCATTACCTCTATGGTACGGAGATCTTAAAACAGCATTCAATTGGCTCAATCTCAATTTTAAACAAATATCTCAAGGCAAAAAAACAATGGAAGAAATCCAGATTTTGATTAAGACAGAAATTAAACATTTTTTAATGACTCCAAATGAACTGATTCAATTAAGGGGATAGTGGGGTGTTGTAAAAACTTTATTTAATATAGTCAAAGATATAAAGGATGATTTTGAACCTGTATTTTGTTAACAGATTTAAGAATTCTAGAAAATACAGAGGTAAATTATATATGTGTATATAAGTAATTTTAAGCATTTAAATAAAATTCAGGGTAATTTTAAGATATTTGAAGATCATGTTTCATAACAGAAAATTAAAATACAAATATATAGAAACTATGAAAGCTTTAAATAATTGTTCTAACAGTGAGATAAAATAGTATTTGGTGATTTAAAAATTATAAGAAAATTCTAGAAAAATATTCATGTTAGAAAAACAATGTAAGTTAATTAAGTTTCTTGATTGACAATGCCTACCTCATTAGGGTTCTTTAATTAAAAAATGTAAATATAAATATGAGTATTGAGTTTCAGAAATTCAAAAAACATATTATCAAATTATAGAGACAAGTTAAAAAGAAGAAGAAATGCTACAAAATTTTTCCAGTTGTGGGTTGTAGTTTCAATTCTGAGTCATAAAATGGGTAATTATTTTAACCATAAGAATGATGACTTAACCTGTGAGAATCAGAGTAAGACAACTCTTTCCATATTGAGATAAGTTTATATAGAGGTTTTGGTGGTTGTGGTGGTTTGGAGTGATGTACCACAGAAAATATTCTTTAACTCAAACCATTGCTGTGGGTGTGAAGTCATTTTAATTAGTACTTTTGATGAGGTTACTTGAGTGAAGGTATAGCCCAATCCAGTCAGGGAGAGTCAATCCTTTTACTGGAGTCCTTGTAAACAAAATGAAATTCAGACAGAGCAGGATAATTCCATAGGAAGCTAGAAAATGAAGATCAACCGAGCCCTGTAAAGATGGGAGAGGACAGGAGAGGCTTCCAGGTGCATTGCCATTTGACAGAGGAAACCAGGAGCAAGAACACCTAGCAGCTAACCCTAAAACACCATTCTTCAGGAAGAAAGCATTGTGTGGATGATACCTTGATTCTGACTTTTTCTTAGCTTCACAACTGTGAGCTAATAAATTGTCATTGTTTAACCAAGCCCAATGTATGGAATTTGCTTGAGCAACTAAGGAAAGCAGTGGGAAAAGTATATCATATGTAAGCAATATCTGATATTCTGCACACAAAATCCAATTCTGTTCATTGCTACATCTTCCTCTATATGTCAAGAGAGACATCTAAAGAGATAGCAATCCACTCCAATATGGGTGTCAGATGCCAATAGAAGTAAGACTCACATAGACCAGAGCAAGATCAGCTTCAATAGAGGGTGTCAAATCCCCAGGTTCAGCAAGTCACAAGGCCCAGGCAATGCAGGGAGATATTTGTAGCACATTGCCTCCTTATTGTGTTTGAGTGTCCTAGTGAAAGAACCTGGTTCCCTCCCAATCTGGAGGAGATCCATGACCAGGGTGTGAACTGGATATCATAAAATGTGCCCATTAGAATCAGACCATCTCCAATAAATATTTAAATATGCTTGGGACAATAGAAGAAGGAATGTATTAGCCATCCCCTTATCTACTAAATGATTGTTTTTTATCCTTCTAGAAATACACTCTTGGGCCTCAGCACAGGATGAATTTATGAGTACCAAAGAAAGGCAGCAGGACATACCAGAATTGTCCTCTACCACAGTCTACCTCAAATATTTGTGACCTCAAGATTTAAATTTAATGCTTTGAAAGGCCAATTGTCTGTTTTGTATGGTAAGCTGCATATACAGGGCATGGTGCACTACTCTAATAGATGTCACTTGTGTCACCATTTTTAAAAATTAGGTAATATTTGAGAAGGGCAGCTAATATGATTACCCCCAACAGGGAGATGAGGATTGCCTTTAGGAGGAATGGTCTAGCCTGAATTAGTTGAAATTGTCTAAGAACTGAATTTTTTCAATCATTTGGGAAACAAATACTGCAGATTTTATTTTCTGTATATTTTCACAACATGTTCACATTTATTTATGTAAAAACAACTTTTTTTCCTAGCATAGTGCATGTTCTCCTAGCTTTTGCCTTCAATATATCCAACACAACAGAGCAATGGCCACTGTACTGTACAACTCGTGCTAGAGCAGTCTAATGAATTGAGTGTAGAATTAAGCCCCCTTTTATAATATTGAACGTGGTATATACCATCATTTTGTTTATGCATGACAATCTAGGGGGTCCAGGAAATGTTCTGCCTTGAACATTGCAGGAAGCAATTTTTCTATTGTGCTATAGCTGTAAGAGGCAAAAGAGCCCAGGTTTGAGATTTTAGGGGATATTTTGTCTGTTTATTCCATGACATTGTGAACCATATATTCTGTGGCAGTTTTATATTATTTATGAAAAAATATATTTTATATTATTTTGTAAACTGGTCTGTTCCTCTGAGTGTGATACGCTTTGAATGAATTAGATTCAGTTTACATGTCTTGAATAAATTATCTTTTAAGATTAGGGCTTTGATTCGAACATATCTGAAGGGCATGACTCAGATTGAGTCCTTGTGTCTTGTTGGGCTAGATAAAAATTAACAATCACTCAAGAATATGTATAGTAGAGGAAAGAGCCCTGTTATGTTTGGTCCAGGGGCTCAGGAGAGAGCTGAGATATTTCCCTGATAGTTTGCAGCTGAGCAGCTAAGCAGATGAGCAAGCCTGGAAAGAAATGAGACCTATGCAGACTGATATAGGAATCCCTGAGAGATGAGTCCTATGTCAGCCTACAGTTGAGATTGGAAGAAGCTGGGACCACAGAGCCTTATTACTAAGAAGGAAGGCTGAGCACTTGCAGAGATCGGCAAACATCTTTGGTGAGAAAGTACCAAATATTATTAATCTTAATTTACATATTATTCAGAATTTCTTAAATAAATTAAAACTCTCCATGGGAGCTTAAAATATCTGTGGAACATTCTGCCTAGTGCTGTGTTAATTTCTCTTTTCCTCAAGCTATACCTAATGGTGTTTATGAATGGGGGCACCATGGTGTAGAATATGGCAGTGAGAAGATTACTAAGAGATGCTTCATTTGCAGTGGGGCCAAATGCTGCTATCAACAAAGAAATTATAAACAAAATGAGAATTGCCAACTGTGGAGTACATGTAGGTAAGGCTTTGTTATGGGCTTCCGCAGAACACATCCTAAGCACCATGGAAAATATATCAATATAGGACTTAAGCAAAAAGGCAAAACATACTAAGACTATACAAGTGCATATAGTTAAGGCCATAAACTCAGAAAACTGAACATTTGAAGATGAAACCCTCAAAATTGGAGGTATATCACAGAAATATTGATGGATCACATTGGGCTTTGTGAAGGGAAGCCTGAACATGATACTTGCGTGGACAGAAGAATAGACCAAACCACTTGCCCATGAGCCACCAGCTGCCTGTGTGCACATACGTGGGGTGACGGTCAGCCCATAGTGCAGAGGGTGGCAAATGACAACATAGTGATCATATGACCTCACCACAAGGAAGGCTAGCTCTGTGGATACCAAGAAGATAAACAGGAAAATCTGAGAGGCACATGCTAAGAGAGAAATTGATTTATTGCCTGTCAGTGAATTCACAATCATTTTGGAAAGAGCAACTGAAGTGCAGCAAAGATCTATGAAGGAAAAATTGCCAATAAAGAAATACATTGGTGAGTGTAGGTGTGGGTTGATTACAATAGCAGTAAGAGTTAAAAGATTCCCAGTCAAAGCCCCTAGATACAACACTAAAAACATCAAACCTTGCAAGATTTGGTGCTCCCGGGAGTTTGAGATATCCATGAGAAGAAATTCTGTGAATACAGTGAGATTTTCCATTTCTTCTAATATTTTGTATTCTCCCTGTAGTCAAAGTATAATATCATAAAAACAAAGCAAAAAACTTAGTAGAGACAATCCACATTATTCACAGATAAAATGTCCCTATTCATATCAATATATATCTTTTCATCTGGAATTCATCTTAAAGGAATTAGAAAAAAATTATTTTGAATTCAATGAATGGTCATTTTCCCTTTTCATTTTCTTTCCTGATAATTATTCTCATGTTAATTGTAATATGCAAAGGTTCAGAAAATCAAAATTTATAAATGATATAAAATAAAATCAATACCTAAGAACAGTTCAGTTACTGAATAACATTTGCAACATTTCATTAAAATACATTTTAATAGTTTGCCTGGACATATCCAGTGATAAATTCTCATAATCTCCCTTAGTGAATGAATGATCATCCCAGACATGTTGCATACTCTACAGCTATTTTTGGTGCTTTTAATGTAACAGCTTACCAAGATGTTTGCTCATATTTCCTGTTCTTTGGTTGGCTGACTTAGTATTTGTTCCTATAACAAATTTTATGAATAATCTGATGTACTACTTCTTTGAATGATTAATTCAAAGGATACCAGCTACGTGTCTCACCACTCTTTCATTTCAGTTTAATATAAATCATAAGGGTGAGGCCCTTCCTTCTTCTTTGCCCCACAATCCAGAAGATATTTGATTTTATTCAGGTAATATTTTATTCCATTTTTCTGTTGCTTTATGTACCAGAGTTCCCTTGTTATCTCTTTCTTTGCCTTTTCACTGGCATGTAGTCTCCAGGAAAAGAGTCCCACATGATATTAGTCATCCTCAAAGAGCACTTACAACAACAGGCATGGATTCTAATATTTGATGAATGACTAATTCCTGTTCAGATATTTTGCCTGTTTGCTTATCTAGACTTTACTGAAACCTCCTTAATCAAAATAGCTATTGTAATTACATCTATATTACTTTTGCTTATCTTGAAGCATTCCAAATCATAAACAAATACTGTTTCAGTTTTAATTATGCTTTCAACTCTTATCTTCAGGTATATAAAAGCAGAATTATTTAACATATGTGTGGAAACTTAGAATTCAGGTGTGATAACTAGAAAAAAATGTTAGAACATATATTCTTAGTAATAATTCATTTATATATAGTTATATGTAATTATAAAATTAGTACACAATTTGGATAATATTAAATATGGATAATAATAGTAATACTAATTTTCATTTCCTTTCATTGATTACACGTGTGAAGTTCTAGTATGTTTGCAAAATATTTTACAGAACTTATTTTTCTATACTAACTTTTCATTTATGAATTTTTCTTATATGAACCTTACTTATGAAGAAATTATTCCTTTAAATGGAGAATTTTATTTAATATCATATCAGTACTCTGATTAAGCTGATTGTATTGACTTAAGTGTAGGTTATTGGACCTATCCCAAATTCCAGATGTTTTTCACTTTAATGTCCTCCATCAAAATCATGCATGGTTTTTGATCCTTGGAAGTCTCATTTCTCTCTTCCTGATTGGATCTTTATCCTCTGTCTGTAAAAATTCTCAAGTTTCTCTAGCTAAATTACCATACATCTGCTATTTCACAGTGCACAGTGATGGTGAAATGTATAGCCTTGGGTGTACAAGAAAAAGATGAAAGTTCAGGCTTTCCCCCCTGCTCCTTATTACCTCAATAATATTTAGAAATTATTAACTTTACAATGTTAAGATGTGGAAAAAACAAAATGAGTGGGAAACCTCTTCCTCATGAATTTTTATAGGGATGAAATATTTTAGTATATTTTAAATCTTTATAGAGCATATGTAGTTCCTAATATTCAGCAAATACATATAAGAAATTGTTCATAGTAAAAACTTCACTGGATATCTCAACAAATCCACTGATATTTGAAAGATTATTTTTGCTTACATGGATTTATTGCTATGAAATATCTAGGTAACTTATGTTGCCTCTGAATAGCTTAAATATTCTTGACAATCCAGTTGGGTTTCATTCTTAGTTCTTATGCTAGTCCAATTTCTTGGAAACTTCTGTGACAGTAGAGTTTTCATATTTTGTGTTACTCTATATATCACATACATTTCATTAGGTACCATTTTTAAAACCTATTATAAAACCATAATCATTAACATATAGACTGTATGAATTCAATGTCAGAGTAGAAATAAAGTATGCTAAACATAATGAGACATATAACTACTATTCACATAAAGTTTTCATTAGGCATTTTAAAGAAATATATGAATTTAAACATATATATATATATATATATATATGTATATATACACACACCTAATGAATGATGACTCACATTTATCTTCTGTAACATGAATATTTCTTTTGCACAATACAGGTACATTACAAACCCTATGTCATACCACTTTTTTTCACTGATTAAAATCCATGGAGTTACTTTTCAGAGAGGTCTATATTTAACCCTAATCATACAAACAACTCTGCTTTTAGTTTCTTTGTACAGATGGTTATCATTATGAAGTAGACCTATGGGTCATCCCTCTCAGGAGACATGGGGAATGGTGATTTCACCCTCCAGAGATGCCAGTTCTCCCTCAACTCCTGATTGGAAATGATTTCTTGGCTACAATTTTGAGATTAGTTAAACTCATAATAGTGCTTATTATAAAAAATTAGCATAGATTTTTTGTTGTTAAAGTTAACAAAAGACATGTATTCAAAAAATCTTTCATATGTCATTGATGATTCAACATATTTTCAATTTTATGTAATACATCCACAATGCAAATGCCAATAAAATATATTTTATAGGAGTTTTAACTAACATTATGGCATGAAACGAAATCATATTGTTTAAAATTATCAACAAAAATAAAAAAAATTCTCAGCAACTAATAAAGAAAAAAGGATGTATGTTTGAATCGGTTTTAAAGGAAATCAAGTAAAATGGTTATGGCACTTTGTCATCAAATATTGATTTGAAGAGATCCAAATACATGGTATATTACAATAATGAAAAGTCCCTCTCAGATTTTCAGTTTCCAGGCCCAAAGGCAGTTCTGAGGAAAATAGATCATGGGAAATTTTCTGAAAATTATTGTTAACAGATACTAATCAGGAGAAGATCATATTATGGGAGAGGTTAAGAAACTTTCAGGAAAGTCTTGGATACATATGCTCAAAAATAGAAGTGTCCACATCTGCTGCTTGGAATCAATACAGTTATGAAGTCTGCAGGGAAGTGTGGTGACTAGAGAAAAGAAGTCAAATCTAGGAAAGCAGAATCTCCCTTGACTTAGTATGCAGCAATTTTTGCTTTGTCACAACTAGGAACAATAGGGAAGCATTACACAGAGCCCAAGCAGATCATTACCTACTTTCATGTTCACACCATATTATTGATCTCTGTTGTTTATTTTGGACAAACAGCCTAAACTCTGAAGATTTGCTCAGCTTGTTAGAGCCAAAAACAAATTTCTTGATATGGCAAGTATAATTCAGAGTGAATCAAAATATATAGATGAATTGGGGTGATTTGCATCTGAGAGGAATATGAGGGAAAATGATGGCCAAGCATCTAATAAAGCCAAACTATTATTATTTTCCTGGAAATGCAGTACTCAAATGACGATAATGGTAGGGAAATACATAAAAATCATACTACCTGAGATACCTGGAAATATTGCAAAACATAATTCAATAGAATTTTTACAAATCATCTTTTCTCATGTTTTTTTTTTTTTTTGGTTTCAGGAACACGTTACATCCTAAATAATTTTTGAAAAACCTAATTAAAATAATTCTATGTGTTATATCTGTGGAAAATTGTTATATTAGAAAATAAACCTGATATAATAATTAATAAATTCCTTACATTTTAACACAATAATACATTTAAAAATGTTTTATCATTAAACCAGAGTAAAATTATTGAGAAGAGAGTAATGATTTTATGCTTTTGAATATCTCTTCATTCTGGCTTATAGGGAGAGAGCTGAATTCTAATATCTAATTATTCATTTATTCCATTGCAATATGTTGGTTTGAATGAAGAATGTGAAGAAAATGTGAACTTACACAGAAAGTTAAGTGTATGGTTAGAAAGGGGAAGAATAAATTGGTTACCACTTCAAGTTATTGTTCATCTTCTTTTTAATGTTAATATTCTACATCAAAACTCCACAAATGTGATTTTTTTAAAGAATAATTGCAATGTCTAATCTGAACCCTTATTATGGAACTTCACACATTTTCTTAGATTTAAACTCATTATCAATTTAGCAATTGAAATGGATTCTACCTGAAAGTGATTTTGTACAATCAAATAGTGTTCATCTGGAAAATATTTGTTTAGAGAATAATACATATCTACAAATATTACATATCTCTTTGACTATACCAAAAATATACATTTATCAGTATCACCAATAAACCTTTCAAAAAAAATTTCAAGTATCAGAAAGCTAAAGAGTTAATTTGGAGTTCACAGGTTTTACTAAAATTCTAATTTTCACTTGAAACAAATTTTATCATTAGTAAGTGATTTTGGTAGTTCTTTGCATTATATTCAATTTTATTAAGCTGTTTTAATTTTACAGAAAATTCATGGAGGAAGTACGGGGCTCCTATATACGAACGACACATGGTTTTATCTACTACTAACATTTTCTATTAATGTGGTCCCTTTGTTACAATTGATGCAACCCTATTGTTATAATTATACTATGATCTATAGTCCTTAGCTTACCTAAGGATTCAAACTTTGAATTGTAAAATTCTATAGATATTTAAAAATCCATATATAGGCAACATATATATATGTTAAACACTTTTAAGTGTGGCATTCATTGGTGTTAATTATATTCAAACTATTTTGCTACCATCACCGCCAGCAATTACCAAGTTTTCCCAGTGCCACAAGGAGAAGCTCTCCCTATACCAAGGAATAATTATATCCCTATTCCCTACCTACATACTAGACCCTGGTAACACATATTCTAGTTTCTGAGTTTATGAGTTTGCATATTCTTATTACCTCATATTAGTGAGTTCTTACAATATTTGTACTTTTGTATCTGGCTTATTTCACTAAAAATGTTGTCTTCAATGATAACCCATGTAGCAGCATGCATCAGAACTTCAATTTTTAATATTTTAATTATATGTATATACCAAATTTTGTATATCCATTCATCAGTTAATATACATATGGGTTGCTTCCATCTTTTGTTAAATTGTGTATAATCCTGCTATTAATATTGATTTACAAATAGATGTTCAGATCTCTGCTTTCAATTCATCTATGTACAAATCCAGAAGTGAGATTCTGGGTCATGTATTAATTCTCTACTAAACTTTTCGAAGAAATGCTTAACTGTTTTCTACAGCAGCTGATCAATTTTACTTTCTCACCAAAAATGAACTAGTGCTCCTATTTTTCCATACCATCTCCAAAATTTTTTATTTTTCATTTGTTTAATAAGAAAAATTCTAGTAGATATGACATGATATGTCATGATTTTCATTTGCATATCCCAAATGCTTAATGATGTTGACCATCTTTTCATGAATTTATTCTTCAATATATTTCTTTGGAGAAATGTCTATTCATATATTTTACCCATTTTATTAAATCGGATTTTTTGTTGTTGTTGAGTTGTGATATTTCTTAATATATTCTGGACATTATATCCCTAAAAGATATGTTATTTCCAAATTTTTTCTCCATTTATTGTCATCCTTTTAATTTCATGAGAATGTACTTTGATGCACAATTTAAATAAACATTGATGAAGTCACAATTAATATATTTTTTTCCTTTGGTTTGTGCTTTTTGGGTAAAGTCTTAGAAACTATTTCCTAACCAGAGGTCCTGAAGTTTTTCCTTAGGCTTCCCTCCAGGAATTTTGAAGGATTATTTCTTATATTTAGGACAGTGATGTAATTTGAGTTGAATTTTGATTATGGTGTGAGATAGGGGACCATCTCTATTATTTTGCAGATAACAATACAGTTCTCATAAATCCATTTGCTGAAGAGGCTCTTCTTTCCCAATTGAGTGGACTTGACTTGTCAAAGATCAATTGCCCACAGTTGTGAGGGTTTATCACTGAACTCTAAATTCTATTTCATTTCTCTTGTATGCCTGCCCCTGAGCAAGTAACATGCAGTTTTAATTAATAGCTTTGTAATAAGGTTTAACATGGGAAAATGTGATTCCTTCAAGTTTAATCTTTTTTTTTCAAGGTATTTTGTCTATTCAGGGCTCTTTACCATTCCATATACGTTTGATGATTGATTTTACCATTTCTGCCAAGAAAGTTGTTAAATTTGATTCGGATTGCATAGAATCTATGAATTGGTTTGGGTAGAATTGATATCTTAACAATATTTAGTCTTTCAATCCATGAATGTGTAATATCTTTCCATTTATTTAGATATTTCTTCATTTCTTTCAGCAATATATTTGTTAGATTTACACTTACAGTGTCATTTGATCCTTGAATAGATATATTCCTATGCACTTAATTTTTTTTATTTGTTATTGCAAATGAAATATTTTTCTTGATTTCCTCTTCATATTGTTTGTCACTAGAGAATAGAAACACCACTGATTTTTTTATTTTGAATTTGTACCCTGCCACTTTGCTTAATTTATTTTTTAGCTCACATAGCTTTGTTGTGGAGTTTTCAGGATATTTTATATATCAGATCATGTCATCAGCCAATATGGAACATTTGTTTTCCCTTTCCAGTTTCAATGTATTTTATTTCTTTTGCTTGCCTAATTGGTCTGGCTAGAAATCCCAGACAGTATTGAATAATTGTGCTGAGAGAGGATACTCTTGCCTTGTTTCTGATCTTAGGGTAAAAGTTTCAGTGTTTCAAGGTTGAGTAAATATTAGCTTTGGGTTTTCAAAATATGTCCTTTATCTTGTTGAGATTTTTTCCTTCTAATTCATGTTTTCTGTATTTTTTCATTAAGGACATGTGGTGGATTTTTTCAAATGCCTCTTCTGTATCAATTGAGATGCTCATGACTTTTAAATTACTATTTTCTATTAATATTGTATATTGCATTAGTTGATTCTCTTATACTGAACTCTGTCCTTGCACATTTGGGGAATATCCACCTTGTTAACAGTGTATAATTTTTCTTATGTGCAGTTGTATTCAGTTTGCTTGCATTTTACTGAGGATATTTGAATCTATCTTAATACACTGTGGTAGTTTGAGATTGTATGTACTCACAGAAAATCATGTTCCTAAAGCAGGTCCATTCTGTGGACATGAACCTATTGTGGGTGGGACATCTGATTAGGTTACCTCACTAAAGGGCCATTAGAGTAGGTTACTTCAATTAAGTCATGACCTAGGGTGGATCATTATCCTTTTATTAGAGTCCTATATAAACAAGATGATTTTGGAGAAAAAGACAGAGAGAAAACAACAAATTCAGAGAGAAAAAAATGGAAGCCAGAAGCTGAAAGCAATGAAACCTGGAAGCGAAGGGAGAGATCATTTGCCTTGCCATGCAACAGAGGTTTCAGGGTTGTCAGCAGCTGTTCTTCAAGAAGAAAGCTTTGTCTGATGATTGCTGGAATCAGACAATTCCATGGACTCAGAACTGTAATCTCAATAGCTAATAAATCCCCATTTTAAAAGCCAACTCATTTCTGGTATATTGCTTTTGCAGTCTAGCAGACTCCAACATATGGAATATTGGTATTTCACTTTCTTTTATTGTGATATGTTTACATGGATTTGCTATTAGTGTGAAGCTGGTCTCATAGAATGAGATAAGAAGTATTTCCTCCTCTTATTTTGGGCGTGTTTGATTAAAATTGATTTCAGTTCTTCTTGAAATGTTTGTTAAATTCATCAATGAAGCCACCTGGCCCTGTTTAACTTATTTGCAAGTTTTATGATTATTGATTCAATCTCTACTTACTTGTCTGTGGACATCTTTTTCTTCTGAATCAGTTAAGCAGTTTGTGTGTTTCTAGGAATTGGCCATTTCATATAGGTTATCTAATTTGTTGGCATGCAGTTTTTCGTAGTATCATCTTATAAACCTTATAATGAACCTACTTTAATTTCTGATTTTATTTATTTTCATACTCTATTTTTTTCCTTTGACATTCTAGATAAAATCCGGAAATTTTTGGTGAAAGAACAAAATTTTGCTTTTGTTTGTTCTATTTTTTTTACTACAATATTTTTTAATTTAGTTTACATAAAGATTCTATGAAGTGCAGGTTGCAGAAAGAAAATGTTTAGTGCTATTTATATTTATTTAAAAACTTGG
>JAQZBX010064951.1:0-16396 GCA_029593785.1 Cabassous unicinctus | reverse complement strand
AATTAAAAAAAAAAAAAAAGTAGATCTTAGGAATGCAAGAGTTCAAAAGAACTCATGCAAGTACTTTTAAACCTCTGCTTGCATTTGGCCACTAAAATTCCACTAGCCTTACTGGTTATATTACCAATCCCAAATTCAATGATTTAAGGGACTATAATCTCTACTATAGTGGAAAGTACTATAAGGTTACATGACAAAGGATTATGAGTAAAGAATTGACTACCTTACCATCCACAATCCAACAAAAATGCACAGAGAAACATATAGAAAAGCATGCCATAATATTGTGTCATAATTTGATTTCTCTCAAAGTCTGAGACAAGGACTTGAGTGAAGCTGAGTTTTTAGGGAAGTGATCTAAGGAATCTGCAGAAAAGAAATGGGAAGAATATGACAAGTGTCTTAGTTTGCCAAAGGACTGGTGATGCAAAGTACGGAAAATTGATTGTCCTTTATAATGGGAAATTTATTTTGGGAAAAGCTTACCATTTTGAGGTCATGGATGTCCAAATCAAGGAACCATCAGAGATGCTTTCTCACTAAAGTCAGCTGCTTTTGATCCTAGCATCCTGCAATGTGGTGACGATGGCTGCCGATCTCTACAGTCCCCTCTGGAATCTACTGTCTCCCGGAGCTCAGTTGTGGGCAACTACACAAAGGGCTTTTTTCTTCCCGAGTTTGGCTGTGGGGTATCGGGCATATGGCCCATCTCTCCCGGGACCTCAGCTCCTTGAGCCTCTCAGGGCTTCCATTTTCCTGCAGTCCTCGCTCTCACATGGCAGGATGAATATAATAAGGAAGCTCCCTTTTCCTGTGTGTCTGTCTCTCTGTGTCTCCATTTTTATCAGCTCCAGTAAGAGGGTGGAGACTCAACCTGAGTCAGGCCTCACTGATTTAGTACAACAAAGGGATCTCAGACCCACAGGAATGGATTAGCTCAAAAACATAATCTTTCTCTTCTGGGGATTCATAAAAGAACTTCAAACTGTCATAACAGGGAAGGAGGAAAAATTAGTAAATGATGTTTTATGGAACTGCTTACCTCTGTAGAGAACTAGAGCTCAATCCCATTGATGACCAAGTGAGGAAACATGGAGACAGTTTCTTAGAGTTGCCCACTTAATGGTAGGTGCTTTGGTCATTTATTCAGTCCTCTACTTGTTCAGGATAATTCTGAAAGACATTAATTCCCCACATTTCCTGGATAAGCAAGCTTCCTCTGCATTCCCTGAAACAAAAAAGAGAAAAAACTTGGTCTTTGCTTGAAATGTAACGCTTCCTATATTCATAGGACCTTTTAATTAAAGCTTTAGATGAGCTCATAGATGACTGTATAGATCTATCACATGGCACAAAAATATTTGGCTACACATTGCTTGTGAAAGCAATACATTGAATTCACCTTAGTTATCTATCAATAGTGGAATATAAAAATAAAGCATTTTACATATACAATTAATTTTTCAGCAATTAAAAAAAAAAACTCTGTATCTAGGAAACTAGGCCTAAAACTATTAGATCAGAAATGACAAAAAATCAGATTAATGTCCAAATAGTACCTTATATATATATTTATAAATACATATGGCTTAGACATAAATGCAATATGAGAGTGAGTGTCAGTATCAGGAAAAAGATAAGATTGGAGCACAGGATTAAGGAGAAAACATTGGAACATGTATTAATCAGCCAAAGGGGTGCTAATGTGAAATACCAGAAATGGGTTGGTCTTTATAAAGGGTATTTATTTGGAGAAGTCTACAGATACCAGGCCATAAAGCGTTAAATTTCTTCTCTCATCAAAGTCCATTGCCACATGTTGGAGCAAGACAGCTGCCAACGTTTGCCAGGGTTCAGGCTTCTTGGGTTCCTCTCTTCCTGGGGCTGCGTTTCTCTCCAGGCTTAGCTCCTCTGGTTCCTCCACAAGGTCAGCTGTAGCCTATCAGGCGAACAGCTCACTTCTCTTCTCCTGGGGCCTTCTCTCCAACATCAAAACTCCAACATCAAAACTGCTTCTCAAAAAATTGCTTCAACTCTGTTCTTGCCATGCCTTTTATATTTGATTCCCCACCCACCAAGGGGTGGGGCTCAATGCCCTACTGACGTGGCCCAGTCAACACCCTAATCATAACTTAATCATGCCCAGATTAACAAATCAGTTTACAAGAATGATCCAATTATATTTTTGGAATTCATAATTACATCAAATTGCCAAAGGGCTACAGAACAAAAACAATGAACAAGATGATGATGATGATAATGTCCAATGAAAGGAGTATGATCAACTCAATTCTATGCACCTGAGATTTCTGCACTTGAGATTCCTCCAGATAGATAAATAGTGTGGCAGTTTGAGTCTTTTGTGGAGCCCAGAAAATTATGTTCTTAAATTGAACCTACTCTGAACATATGATTCTGTCAGATCAGTTAAGGGTCATTTGATTAAATTACCCAAGGAGGGCATAGCCTGGGTGGGTCTTAATCCTTTTACTGGGGTCCTTCAGAAAAGGAGAAATAAAAAGTCACATAAACAGAAGAACTCAGAGACAGAGAGGAACACAGACTGAGATAGAAGGCCCCCGGAGCCAAGTAGTCACTTTAGCCAGAAGCCAAAAGCAAGGCAGCCCCAAGGAGAGAGGGGAGACAAGTGGATACTGTCATGTGCCTGATTGCCCACAGATGCAACTTGGGGAGAAGTAATCCTGGAGGAGAAGACAGAGACTGGCAGACACTGACATTGAGCCCAGCCATGTGCCTGATATCCCACAGCTGCAGCTTGTTGAGAAAGCACCTCTAAGGATCCTTTGATTAGGACCCTTTCATGGTCTCAGAACTATAAGCTTTTAACCTAATAAATCTGCATAATAAAAGCCATCCCGTTTCTGGTATATTGCTCCCAGCACATTCGGCAAACTAAAAGAGATGGCAAGAGAGATAGATGGAGATAGATGGAGAAGAGATAGATATTTATCTGTACCTATTCTATGTATTTGTATCTTTATTTCATAGATAGATAGGCTAATGGATATAGATAGAGATATAAATATGTATATATAGAATAGGTACAGATAAATATCTATCTATATCTCTATATTGTAATTTGAATCATGTACCCCAACAAAAGACATGCTCTTAATCTTAATTTGAGTTCTGGTGGGTGTGAACCCATTTGTAAATAAGACCTTTTGAAGATGTTATTATTAGTAAAGGTGTGACAATCAAGGTGGGTCTTAATCTATATTGCTGGATGCCTTATAAAGAGAGGAAATTTGGATGCAATCAGTTAGCAAAAATAAGAAATCTGAAGAAGCTAGAAGTTAGATAAAGTCACAAGAACTGACCATGTGATCGAGGCAGAACTGCAAGCTAAGGAAACCTTGATGTATTGCAACAAGCCAGCACAGAATGCTACAGACATTGGGGAGAAAACATGGCCTGTCAAGACCTTTGGACTTCTAGCCTTCAAAATGGTGAGACAATAAATGATTGCTGTTTAAGCCAACCCATGGTGTTACATTTGTCATCACAGCCTGGAAATAGAACCTACTGACTGTGGCAGTTTCAGATCATTAATGAACCCCAAAAAAGAGAAAGATTATGTTTGTAAGTTAGTCTGTCCCTATGGGTGTAATATCCTTTGATTGTATTAAATTCAAAGGTTTTAAGTTTATTTGATTAAATCAATTCAGGGCCTTGGATTCGATCACATCAGTAAGGCGTCATTCAAGTTAAGTCCACTCCCCCTTGGTGGGCTGATCTAAACAGGCACTCACTCAAGAAAACACTGAACATGGAAGAGCAGAGAACTTAGTCATTTCCATACTGCCATGTGAAAGAAAGGAGAAGGCTCAAACAGCTAAAGCCCTGGGGAGAGATGAGCCATTCATCTGATAGCTTGCAGCTAAAGAGAACAGAGCAGCTGAGTAGCTGATAAGGCCTGGAAAGAAATGAGCCTTATGTCAGACTGATATAGGAAACCCTGAGAGGAGCCCTATGCCAGCATATACCTGAGATTAGAAGAAGTTGGACCCACAGAGCCTTAAGAGGAAGAAGGAAGGAGAGACTAGGCAGAGCTCACCCACCATCTTGCCTCAACACGTGACACTGTTTTTGGTGAGATGAACTCTTTAGAGCCTTGAAACTGTAAGCAAGCTTTTACTCCAAATAAATACCCTTTATAAAAGCCAACAGATTTTTTGCACTGTGGACCAGCACCCCTTTGGCTGACTAATACAGAATTTGGTATCAAGAGTGGAGTACAGGGAAGCGGGTGTGGCTCAATGGATAGAGCTCCTGTTTACCATATGGGAGGCCCCGGGTTTGCTTCCCGGGGCCTCCTTGTGAGGACAGGCCAGCCTGCACGGTACAGTGGGCTGAAGCAGCAGAACCTCACAGCAAGGGGGAGATAAGCAGACACGGAGAAACACACAGAAAATGGACACAGCAAGCACAAGCAGCAAGGGGGGCATAAATAAATAAATAAATAAATAAATCTTTAAAAAAAAAAAAAAAGAGTGGAGTACAGTCTGATGCAATTAGCAAAAATGTTGAAAAAGTTTTATAAAAGGGGAAGGGGTATTTTATGGAGGAATTGTGAGATGCTTGTTGGAAAAGGCCTAGACTACTTTGGAGAGACTGTTGGTTGTAATATGGAGCCTAAAGTTATTTCTGATAGGGCTTTAGAAGGAAATGATGAAACTATTATTGGAAACTGGAGGAAAGGTGATCTGTGTTTTAAAGTTGCCGAGAACTTAGCAAGATTGACTCCTACTGTTATATGGAAGGCAGAATTTGAGTATTACGAACTTGGATATTTAGCCAAGGAGATTTCCAAACTAAATGTAGAAAATGCAGCCTGGCTTCTCCTTGCAGCGAATAGCAAAATGTTAAAGGAAAGAGATAAGCTGAAAACTGATTAGTTGGGCACAAAGAAACCAGAAACTGATTCCAGAAATTTCATGCCTCTGGAAATCAAGCCCCCAGACAATAGTGCTGTATTCAAGGAATTAATTAAACTTGGAAATGTTAAGTCAGGATTGAAAATGCACTTATGCAGGAAAGACTTTTGAAAGTCTTACTGTCTGATGGCTTGGACCCCTGCTTCCTGCATGCTAAACTAATAATTTTTTTAGAGAACTGTGTGAAGAAAACCACTATCAGCCTGGACTAAAAGTGACATGGAGGGGAGAGATGGAAGGCAAAATAGCTTTAAGAGAAAAACCATTGAAGCTGAGGTCTGGAATTAACTCGTCTCTTTGGGCCAAGAGAGGAACCCTACCCATGTGTATAGAGAGGGTAAGTTTGCCCCAGCATTTGAAGAGGGTGGATGTTCCAGCCTGCTACTCAGGGAAAGTTTGGGCACCCCCGCCTATAGAGAGGTTGGAGCACATTTCCCAAGGGTCAGGGAGAGTGAGGTTGCTTCTCCAGTGCTCTGAGATGGGTGGGCCTGTTCTCCATAGGTGGGGCACAGTGAGGTCAACACCTCTTTGCTCTGAGAGGGGTGGCCCTGTTCCCTATAGATTAGGGAAGGCAAGGTCATCAACTTACTGTTTTGAGAGGTTTGGGCCAGTATGCTAGAGATTAGGGAGAATGTTGCCACCACTTCACTGTACTAAGGGGGTTGAGACTGTACCCCAGAGATTGGGTAAATGTGGCCATCACCCCAACATTCTTGGAGGGTGAGGTTTGGAGCTTGGTTACCAGGCAAATGCTTGAGGAGGGTGGAACCAAGAAAATGGCCATTGGGCAAGCCTGTGGAAAGGGTGGGCCCCCATGAGATTCCAAGGAGAAGAAATCATCATCTTAAGACTGACTCTCAGTCTTTGAAATCTAATAGAGTATGTCCTGCAGGTTTTCAGAGCTGTTGGGGATCAGTGACACATTTCCCTCCCAAATTCTCTTTATGGTAATGCAATGTTTATCCTATGTCTGTCTCTTTGTATATTGGAGGCAGATAAATTGTTTTGTGGGTTTCACAGAATTACAGCCAGTGGGAACTTTGCTCCAAAACCAACTGTATTTCTATAAGCTGATTGTGCAATGATTTTGTACTTATTATTGATAATGATTTAAGGATTTTGGGAACATTGAAATATATCTTTTGGGATTCAGAGGGTAGAGGGTGGCAGTTTGAGATTATTTATGAACCCCCAAAAAAGAGAAGGATTATATTTGTAAGCTAGTCTGTTCCTCTGGGTGTGATACTCTTTGACAGTATTAAATTGAAAACTTTTAATTTTACTTGATTAAATAAATTTAGGACCTTGAATTTGACCACATCAGTAAGATGTGACTCAGTTTAATTCTGCGCCCTCTTGGTGGGCTGATATAAATGGGCACTCGCTCAAGAAGACATGGAACATGGAAGAGGAGAGAACTTGCTCATTTCGATACTGCCGTGTGAAAGAAAGAAGGCTCAAACAGCTAAAGCCCCTGGGAGAGATGAGCCATTCGTCTGATAGTTTGCAGCTGAAGAGAACAGAGCAGCTGAGCAGCTGATAAGGCCTGGAAAGAAATGAGCTTTATGCCAGACTGATGGAGGAAACCCTGGGGGATGAGCCCTGTGCCAGCTTACAATTGAGACTGGAAGAAGTTGGGCCCACAGAGCCTTAAGAGGAAGAAGGAAGGAGAGACCAGGCAGAGATTGCCCACCATCTTGCTTCAATAAGTGGCAACTGACTTTGGTGAGAAAGCAGCCTTGAGTTGGACTCTTTTGGGCCTTGTAAGTGTAAGCTTTTACCCCAAATAAATACCCTTTATAAAGTCAACAGATTTTTCATACTGTGCATCAGCATCCCTTTGGCTGACTAATACAGAATTTGGTACTAAGAGTGGAGTAAATTATGCAATTAGTAAAAATGCTGAAACAGTTTTATAAATGAGAAAGGGGTATTTTATGGAGGAATTGTGAGATGCTTGATGGAAAAGGCCTGGACTACTTTGAAGAGACTGTTGGTAGTAATATGGAGCCTAAAGTTATTTCTGATAGGGCTTTAGAAGGAAATGATGAAACTATTATTGGAAACTGGAGGAAAGGTGATCTGTGTATCTGTCATCTATCTATTCATCTATTTTCTTGCTTAGCAACTCACATTTCCAATTCAGAATGTTACTCCTTCCTGAAATACTAAGTTGTTTTAGGATCAGATTAAACTATATACAGAAAAACAAGGAAATGTAACACCTAAATTAATATATTGTTTCCAAAATTTCTAAATTAAAAAATAAAACATTGTTAATCAGCTTGGAGAGAGCCCTATGGATCTATTCAATATCATAATATGGCAATGGTATCTGAGGACAAATCAAATAATCCCTTAATTTATATTTAAATACAACATGCTGAATGTCAGGCCTAATATCTGTATCAAAGCTATAGTTGCAATAATTAAAAGAAAACTATTTCAAAAACAATTAATGTTTTTAGAATAGTTGATTAAAGACTCAAAATAGTTAATATTTATGAGCTAATTTCAAAATCAGCAAAATATGGGATTACTTTTTTCAATATTGGGGCAGGCTGATGTGTTTTTTTAAAGACAGCAGTTACATCTTTATTATATATTTAAACTAGCACTTTTTTTTTTACTTTTTTGTATTTATTTTATTTTGTTCTATTTTATTTTATTTTATTTTTTGAAACAAGATATTTTAGATAGGTAACAATGGTGTAATAATTTTCCAAATTCTATAGATGGTTTGTTTAACTTAGGGATTTGAGATGACAATATTGTGTACAATTTCAATGAATAGAATCCAATTAACACACAAGGTTCAAAGATTGGAAACAAAACTTCAATTGATATTATCACCAGTTCCTCTTACAAATCCAAAATCTCTGAATGTTTAAAAAGTAGGAAAAAAAGGGGGTCAGATATAGGTCAAGCAGTTGAGTGTCTGCTTCCCATGTGGGAGGTCCCAGGTTCGGTTCCCAGTGCCTTCTAAAAACAAAACAGAAAAAAAAACAAGCAAAAAAATGAAAAAAACCTCTTAGGGGAGGTGATGTGGCTCAGTGATTGAGCTCTGGCTTCCCACATAGGAGGTCCAGGGTTCAATCCCCAGTCCTGGTATCTCACCAAAAAAAAAAAAAAAGGAAAAATATGTAAGTACAGTATATGCTAAAATAACTCTTTTCTAAAAATGGAATATGTAATAATCTACTGTGTTTCTGATAATCATTCAGTGGCAAGTGAAAACAAAGTTACAATATACATAAAAAATCCAGATATGTTAAATTCATTATTGTATCCTCATTATTAAGGCAAACAAAAAGATCTCAGCTGGAACTACTTAATGAAATAATGAAGGAGAGTCACAAACTGGTAAAGATATAAAACCCACTGAAAATATTGTAGAATATATTTATTATAATAAATATCTTAATAATTTTAGTAATATCCCAGAGACTAAGATTAAGAAATAAATCATGCAATTCATTTAGAATAAAACAAACACTTAAAACCTACGTTTGGAATAAAAAAAAGTAATTATGGAAATCTATATACTATTGAAATATATTCCCTTTTCTGGCACGACGAAAGACCTACCTTAAATCTTTTTAATATTTCTTTTGTTTGCATAAAATATCCCTCAGTGAATACACCAGAAATTGGAAACTGTAGTTATTACTGAGGAGGGAACATGGGAGGCTGGGGACAAATTAGGTGATGGAGACGTGCGTTTGTACTCTCATTTAAAATCTTTTGAAATATTCACCGTAGTCATAAAATAAATGATATAATTTAAAACAAAAATGGAAAACAAAACAAACTTTAAAAATCCACATCTAATACAAAAGGAACAATTATATAAATTTTGTTATTGAAATATAGTGTCCTTATTTGGTATGAGGGAAATCTACTTAAATATTTTAAAAGAATTTTAAATCATTGTGTTCAAATCACTGAAACTATCAAGACTATAATATGAACATAAAACATAAAAAATGCCAGCCTATTGGAAAGTTATTTGCAACATCATAAAATTTTATTGTTAAAATGATTTGTAATGTTTTTAATGTTAAAGTAATTTATCACACACAATTTAAATACTGCATGTGCCTGTAGTTCTGATTTTGAATGACCACTTAGAGTTGTGGTATGTGTGCAGAGAAGGGCTACTTTGTGCAAAGTGAAATTGCAAACTGCAAGGAGAGAAAAATCAGGTTTTTGACAGTTAAGAAAGGGTTAAAAAACAGTAAACTTGATCATTCCTTTTACTGCTTTAGTACAGTGAGTCTATGAAGATTTTTTTTCTCACTTTCTCAAATCTTTCAAGATGGATAAAACAAAATACATTATAAAGAGAAGAAATAGGTAAGTGTTTGCTTTATATTTGAGGGATTGAATTTTGTTCAGGGACTAGTGCCTAGGCTATAACCCCTTTAAAAATTCTAGTAGAGTCTTTTAATCAGCTGTAAGTAGGAAATACTCCATGAAAATTTCCATGAGTAAACAAATTAATTGATAAATTAATTGGTTAACAAATTAATGCTATTGCCTCCCTTCCCCTTGTGTTAACATATAGACACTAATTTATAGCAGGGACTATAACATCTAATACAGCCATTTTCTTATAAGTTTAAGTGAGGTAACTGGAAATTGAAAAAAAAAAAAGACTACTGTAGGAGGAGATGTAGGGGGAGGGGCGAGGGTGGTACGGAAGCTCTGAGCACACTGCCCGAGAAAACCGAGGCGTAGACACCGTCTTGGCACCAAATGCCGCAACCAACCAGGGACGGACGCTTTCGTAGCTACCAATCAGCTGCTGACACCGGTAGCGACCTTTCCTTGCCATGTGCTTCAAGATGGCCACCACAGCTCGGCCCCGCCCCCTTTCTCTCATACACATTCCATACCTTATATGGACATAAACCCATCCCAGCCAATCAGAATCCGCCCAGTATACCTTACCCATCCCCCGCCCCACTCAGCCCTCCCGCCCTGTATAAATATCATAGCTCACCCAATAAACTCAGACTTGGAGCCAGACCTAGTCTCCGGAGTGTGCATAGTCTCCGTTATTCCATTACTCGCCGTCCCTCAGCAACCGAGACCGAGAGGCGTCTGCTTCCCCACCCTCTCGTCTGTGGCTCGGTGATGACCAGGCCCGCAGAGCCCCGGCTCGCGGCGTTCGGTGACGCTCGGAGCCGATGAGCCCCCAGGCCGCCGGACCCGGCGGGGTGAGAGAGCCGGCCGGCGGTGACCACAGACTACCGTACTTTGCCACTCCTCCCATCAAATAATAAAGTTTCTCTCTCTATCCCTTGAATCTAGGCTTTGGCATGTGACTTGCTTTGGACAAAAAGCATTAGTAAATGTGAGGCAAACAGAGGAGTCCATGTGAAGAAACCTGAGATAATGCTGCAAGATGAGAAGCTAAATGAGAGATGAATAAGGAAAGAGGCCAGCAGAGAGAGAGGCCTAGAAATCCCAGCTGTTTCCATCATTTCAGCTGTGATCTCATGCATGTGAATGAGCCCATACCAACATTTAGTCCCAGTGAAGCCAGCCAAGTCCAGAAAGCTTGCCAGGGTAAGCCACAGAGTTTTGGGGTAGTTGGTTATGCAACAAAGGGTGACTGATAAGATAAGCATGCAAAATATTTAGCATATAGTAGGCACTCATTCTATGTGTAAGGTTTTCCATAAAATAATTCTAATCCATGTATAATTAGTAGAGCCTGCCCTTTAGAAATACACCTTCTAGAACGAAGGTGTTGATGCTAACTATAATATAAATCAAGCTATGATAATTACTGAGAATTATTTTCAAAAATAATATACTTCTTAGTTTGCCAGAGACTGCCAATGCACAAACTCCAGAAATGGGTTGGCTTTTATAATGGGAATTAATTAGGGTAAAATCTTACAGTCCTGAGATAAATGATATTTATTTAGCCTTATAATGGGGTTACAATTAACTTTCATTTGCAAAATAGAACATTGGAAAATTTAGCACATTATTTGGGAATTATAATGTAAAATACAAAAGTACTTTGAAATTCTAGGAACAAAGTGCTTAGAATTCAAGTAGCAAAGTGTGAATTAGGAACATGGGGTCACATGCTGATGCTCCCTGAGAATTTCATGGATTTTCCTGAGCTAGTGTACCATTTCAGGTATTTCAGAGTAGACTATAATCCTCTTGGAAGTATCTCAACTTGAGGATCTAGAGGAATTGGCAAAAGAAAAATATTTTGTTTTTATTTTCTTCTTATTGAACTCAAGAATAACCTTAAGTCAAGTAACCTCAGTGACAGCTCTTGTAATATTTCAGTTCTAATTGTGGTCTCCTGTGCTTTAATATAAAAGCCCTATATTTCAGCTTTTTACAGGAAATAAGATTATCCTGAGTTCCATAAATAGTTCATTAGGAATTATGCTTTTCCAGTAAAATACAAACACACCTGCATATTCTTATTAGCCACAATTGATGTTAGGAATTCTCCAGGGAGTTTATAGCTCTCCAAAGATATTAGTTTCTCTTTGTTTTCAAAGACCCAGGAACTCAGAAATGCCAATGGCACTATCTTTATCACAAAACTTTAGCTACAGTGAAATTTTGGCAAGGATTTGGCCTTTTCCACAAATACTTAATTCTGTATTCTGAAAATTCCATCTTTAGCAGACCAATGTATCATATTAAATGCTTGATTATTTGATGTAATAATAAATTGGGGGAATCAGATGTGGCTCAAGCGATTGGGCTGCCGCCAACCACATGGGAGGTCCCTGGTTCAGTTCCCGGTGCCTTCTAAAGAAGACAGTGAGCTGGCATGATGGGCAGGTGCAGCAAGCTGACACAACAAGATGATGCAACAAGAGACACAAGAAGAAAAACATAATGAGAGACACAGCAAAGCAGGGAACGGAGGTGACTCAAGAGATTAGGTGCCTCCCTCCCTCATTGGAGGTCCCAGGTTCAGTTCCAAGGGCCTCCTAAAGAAACAAGGAAGATGAACAGACACAGCAAGTGCAAACAATGAGGGGATGGGGAGAAATAAATAAATGAAATCTTTAAAAAATAATAATAAATTTGGACAACTTTTGAGAAAGAGTTATATTATAGAGAAATTCTTTGCCCCCACAAACATGCTACAGAAGCTGCAAACAAATGCACATGCACAAACACAATTGTTTCTCTGAGTTATATGTTTAGTGAATGTACAAACTCAAAATGTATTTCACTCAGTGTGAAACCATTTTTTTCTTTTTAGTTCCACATTTCCATTAGATTGTGAAAGGCAACTTAGGTACAAAGGGGGAACAATACAATAGGTGAAATCACTGAGACGTTGAGGGAAGAACAAATAAATGAGCTGGTAATTCAGGTAAAATCTTAGGTAATTTAATACCCCCCATAGCAAAGTGGCAGACTATACTTCATAACTCACCAATTTTGTACTCTTCTGTCAAGATCTGCAATAAGTGTTTGCTCAAAAGACAATTTTTGAGGAGTCAATTATCTATTTAATATCAATCATAAATAAAAATTGTTGTGATAAAGCAAAAGCACAGTTGTTTTCTATCTACAGATGTATTTTAAAAATGAAATGGTCTCATGCTAAAGTAAGAAATATAGATTAAAATTATATGAGTAAGGAATCTAATTATTTGAACAGGTTGAAACATCTTGTGCTTTGAAACAATAGGACAGTTTGGATATGAGCATTAACCTGGGTCAAGTTTTCTTTTTATCCAAATTAATAAAAATTATGTAAAGTAAAATGTATATTGAAAAATAGGCTCATGACTAATTTTATGTAATAATATAGAAGAGTGTAAAATAAAATATAAATGAAGTAGTCACAGTGGAGCAGTGGTTCATAAAATGTTTTCACCAGAGCAGCTACACCAAAGAATTTCTAAGAAATATTCTCAGGGTTCATTGCATATTTACTGAGTCACTAAGTCTGGGGGTGAGACCAGCAATCTGATTATTAAAAAACTCTTAAGATGACCCTGATGAAACCAAAGTTCAAGAACCACTGGAGTAGAGGAAGGTAATGGAATTTTAGAAAACGGTATTCTTGTGATAATTCTAATTTCCTGGGGAAATAATAAACAAGGACAAAATGGTATTTTGATGACTTTATTTATCTCTATTTACTTAGTCAATGGAGTTCTATGTGCTTTCAAAGAGTTTAAAAGATATTCTGTGGTCCCTGTGGCTTTACGACAGGTATAGGGAGAAATAAAAACATTATTTCACTGAATCCAAGATTCAAACTTTTCTTGTTTAACTGTGAAGAATTTTCAGGCATATTTGAGGTGCCATACCCATTCTAAATTGCAGGTCTATGATGATACAATTATAACTTTTTTTAACCCATCTTCTACAAATTGATTTTTTTCATATTTCAGAATGAATTATGAAATTAATGTTTATTTTTGTACTTTTGTTGATGGAAATAATTGATAACTTGAGATATGACTGCTGGTGTCATCTTTAGTCTACCACAAGGAAACAGTTTCTAAAGGGTTTAGCATTGCGTAAAAAGCCATGCTTTCAGATACTATATCTTTAAGAAAATGAAAGATGACAAAGGAGAAGAACATTAAACTAGGAATTTGAAGCCCTGAGATACAGTTGAAACTTTGCATTAATTATTTGGCAAACTTAGGCAACTTATCTGACTTCTTAAGTTTTATTTCACTTGCAAAATGAGACTAGACTCCTAGGTCTTTTCTACGATTTGAATTTTAGAGGGTTAAAATACCTCTGTTAATACAGATTTCAGTGTTACATTTGCTATAGATAGTCTTAATCAAGCTGTTTTGGTTCCCAGCATTTCACTGCTTTTCTGAATTTAGTTCTGTTACATTTGCTTCTGTATGTTGTCAGAAGCCACATTCTTTACTAGGCAGCTCACATAGCTGTCGCTTGTCTCCTGATTTCATACAGCTATTTTAATTCACTTTTCTGAGACTTCATGAAAACTTTGTTCAAAGTGTCAAATTGAAAAAACTACATCAAATATGTCTATTTAATATCATTCTGAAAATAAATCCTGGAGATTTCTCTGAGGAATATTCACGTACAGTCTTCTAGTCAGAGATTAAAATTACAAGCAAGTTTTATTGCATACAAAAGCTTCATTTCATTTATACAGCTATATTTGGTTTCTGAATTAATTATATGGATGGTATTAAATTTTAAACCCATTATACTTTTATATATAAATTATAATTCTGAGCCTTTTTGGGGCACATCTTTATTTTTAACCACCCCATCATATATGAATAAGAGTCAAGGTACTTTAAATACTTTTGCTTAGAATGCCAGTGTGAAATGAGATATTCTTGGCAGCTCTGTTTTCCGTCCAACATAACTACTGTCAATCTTCTCTTTTGGCTGAGATTCTTTTCTAATATTGTACATGACTTGAATTAGTGGGATTTATTCTTATCTAGTATTTATTATGACACTAATAGTTGTACAAAAAGTTATAGAGTTATGTTTTAGATAATTTTTAAATTCTTTCTTTATGACACCTAGAGGAATGAGTATTAATAATATTATATATTTACAATAGTTAGCATAGAGAAGTTTCTAATACTTAAGAAAAAACAAAATTAAAACCTGTGTATCTATAATATATATTAAATATATTAATATGGTGAAAGTATGTTCTTGTTTCAATATACAATTCAACTACTACTGAATTATTGAAACATGATGTTTGTGACCATTAACAGACAATTAACCATGAATTTTTTTATTATTTTAAAGATTGCTCTATCATAAATTGGAAATGATATTACAAAGGGAAAAAGCTTTAGAATTTTCAGAAGTCATAGAATTTTAGAGTAGAAGAAGCCTTTTTAGGTCACCTCTTTAAGTTACTTCTTTATTTACATGAGGACACCATAGACTTGAAAGGTTAAGTGATTGACCCAAGGTGTGACATCCTAGTAGTGGCAGAACCGACACAATCAGGGTCTTCAATTCTTAGTCCTGAGCTCTTTCTGCTAAGAATATGATAATACTTCTTTCCTATGTTAGGTTTTCTTGCTTCTACACAACTGTTCTAATATAGCTTTTCTGTGATTTCTCTCATAGAGTAGGTATGTATTTAGAGCCTACTATACATAAGGCCCTGTGTTAGTTGCTGAGGATAGACCTGTTAATGAAACAGTGAGCCTGGAATTTACAAGGAGACTTAAAGAGTGGTGCTTTTAATGCCACTCATATCACTGCACCACCATCACCTTTGTCAACTTCCAAACTGTTACAATTAACCTAATTATAAATTCTCCACAGATTAAGCATCAGCTCACCAATCATTACTCTCCTTCTGTCACCTGGTATCCTATTTTCTAGATTCTACCTCCATGATTCTGCTGTCTAACCTTAGTTTATATCAGTGAGATCATGCAATATTTATCCTTTTGTGCCTGGCTTATGTCATTCACCATAAGGGTCTCAAGGTTCATCCATATTGTTGCATGTGCCAATACTTCATTTCTTCTTACAACTGAATAATATTACATTATATGTGCATACCATATTTTGTTTATCCATTCATCTCTTGATGGACATCTGGGTTGCTTCCATCTCTTGGCAATTGTGAATAATGTCACTATGAACATCTGGAAAAAGACCTTTGCCAAAAGGGAGAAACATTAAATAAAAAAGAGTTTTTACAAATAAGAGAATTCAAAGTGAGTCAGGAGGTAATCCTGAGGTTAAATTTAAACATGTCTCAGACAGATTTCACTAACTGTCACAGTAAACAAAGCCTCAAACTAGAGTTCTCCCAAAGGCTCTAGGAAAGTCTGGACACCAGAGGCGAAGCATACAGCCTCATGAAATCAACACCCCTTGATGGCACAATTTGGTAATATTTCCCCAATATAACATAGTTATACTCATTTATAATTCTCCTACTCATTCTTCTTCTTTTTTTAACTTATAGTTCTCAATATACTCATTCAATATATTTCTCAGGACTTAAATTTTTGGATTGTTCATATGCTGGTTGAGCTCTGAAACTCAGCAGAGTTGCGGCCAACTCCTACTCTCCAGTTCTTTGGGCTTGCCCTGGAAAACTGACCAAACAGTGACAGTGGGCAAGCTGCATCCCAAAAAACAAGGAATTTCTACAATCCCAAGCAAAACAATTCCTTCCATCTCCCCCATAATATCTAAGTCCACTAAGTCTAAGCAGTCAGGGTGGGCATCATCCCAAATCCCTCAAGACTGAAGAATGATATCATATGGAGGGAGTGTAACCATGGACCAAAATAGATTTAATGTTTTTAATGTTTTTGTAGTTATTAGCTTATGTTAATGGAAGAACTTGTAATATTGATATAGAGATAGTGATTGCCAGGGTTTCAGAAGGGAGGGGAAGGAATAAATAAGTAGTATATAGGGCTTTTTTTTTTTTTTTT
>JAQZBX010064950.1:0-16402 GCA_029593785.1 Cabassous unicinctus | reverse complement strand
AAAAAAAAAACACCTCAAAATGTAAGAACTAAAACTAAAAAACTCTTATAAGACATAAGAGTAAATCCTCATGACCTTGATTTTAAGCACTGATTTCTTAGATATGACATCAAAAGCACATGCAACAAAAATAGATAATGTGGACTTAATAAAAAATGTTTAAAAATATGCTTCAAAAGACACCATCAAGAAAGTGAAAGGCCAATCCACAGAATGGGAGAAAATATTTGCAAATAATATCTCCTATAAGGGACTCATACCCAGAATATATAAAGAACTCTTATAAAGTCAACATTAAAAAGACAAATAACCCAATTTTTAAATGGCAAAGTATTTAAATAGACATTTCTCCAAAGAAAATATACAAATGGCCAATAAGCACATGAAAAGATGCTCAACCTCTTTAGTCATTAGGGAAATACAAATCACGAGATACCACTTCACACCCACTAGGGTAGCTAAAATAAAAAGGACAGACAAGTATTGGTAAGGATGTGGAGAAACTGGACTGTAAAATGGTGTAGCCGTATTGGAAACCATTTTGGCAGTTCCTCAAAAAGTTAAACATGGAGTTTTCATGTGACCCAAAAAATCCAGAGCCATAAAAAGGAATGAAGTACTGATTCATACCACGTCATGCATAAGCATTGAAAACCTTATGTTAAAGTGCATTTCTCCAGGGCAGCTGTCTTCAAACATTTTTGTCTCAAGACCCTTTTATACTCTTAAAAATTATTCAAGACACCAAAGAATTTTTGTTTATGTGTGCTGTATCTAAAGATATTTATCATATTAGAAATTAAAACTGAGAAAAAATTTTAAACATAAATTAACTAATTCATTTTTTTAAAAAATAATAAATCCATTGCATGTTAATTGTTACATAGAAGCTACGTATCGCTTTAAATTTATAAGATATTGCCAAATTGTCCTCCAAAGTGGTTAACCGAATACATGTGTTCAATAGTACATAAGCATTCCTATATGGTTATATCTTCTCTGACACTTGGTAGGCCAGGTTTGTTAATTTTTGCCAATCTGATGATTAGGAAAGGGTATCTCATCAATGTTTTCATTTCCATTTCCAAAACTACAAATGAACTTGCACAAATTTTCATATGTTTATTGGACATTCGAGTTTCCTCTTAGGTGAATTGCCAATTTAGATGCTCTGCCTGTTTTTCTATTGGGTTAAGTCCTTTCCTTATTGATTTATAGAACCTTACATAGGCTGTTTTCTTCTCATTTGTAGTTTATATGCATTGTATATGTCTTTTACTAATCAGTGGCTTTTTAAAATAAAATCTTTGCATCGTGTGTTATTGCCCAACTTTTCCCTTTACGGTTTGTGCTTTTATGTCTTGCTTTAAATATTCATTCACATCCTGAGGTCATAAGGACATTCTTCTGTGTTCTCTTTTCAAACATTTTAAAGTTTTGCTTTTCACATTTGGATCTTTAACTCTTCTGAATTGATTTTGCACATGGTGTGAGGTAGAGATCTCGTTTTTGTTTCGTTTTGTTATAGATAACGTTATTAGCCATCTCTGGTGCACCACTTCAGAGTGCCTTGATGCTCACGTCTTTGTCCAGCCATGGGGCAGCAATCAATGCTGCCCGGGCTTTACCTAGCTGTGTGCAGGGGTGATGTGACCTTCTTTTCCACTGCCTTGGTGAGGACTTCTCTGAGCCATGGCACAGGGTGCCTTGAGAGCTGCTTAAACTCATGCATGCACAACCTGCTTACACGCAGGGGGCAAACTTTGACCAATGAGAGAAGGGAATTGAAAGAAAAATCCTTCCCTCTTTCATTACTTGGTGGAAGATTCTGGGTTCTATTCCATAAGAGAGACCTGCAGATCAAGCAACCAGCTGCCTCTAATGGTGACTGACTTGATAACTCATCTTGTATTGAATCTTCCTTTTCCCCAGCACTGTCCCTGTCATTACCTCCTGCTTCTTGTGATCACATTCCAGATACACTACTCACCCATCAACCTTTCTTTAGGGCTCAGCTTTCTGGGGAACATGTGTGTACTGATACAATTACCTCCGTGTTCCGATAACTACACCCTTCCCTTAACGCTTCAGACCCAAGCATGGTGAGGTCCTGGGGTCTTACAGTCTCCTTCATTGGTTCCTTAACCCTTTAACCCTACCTACACTTACAAATGATCCTTTATTAACTCTCAAATTACCAAGTCTGAGTATGCCTGGATTGTGATGCAGGTTGCTTTACAACATTCTGTTATGAAGTAGTTGTTTGGAAATCAGAACCCATCATCATCATCATTATACCAAGAGACATGTTATAAATAGTAGTTATGGCTCCACACTAGCCCACAAAATCTCAGCTCTAAAGAATCTAACAGCACAGATAGTAAGAGGAGTGCTGGACTCTCACTCTGAACATCTCCTCTCTCAACCCCACCCTGTCATTCATCATCTGTTTGCTGGCTGAATCTCTATTTCCTCAGCTATAAAATGGGGAATGGGGGGTATAATATACATTTTTGCCTACCTCACAGGCTTATTGCTATGGTTAAATAAAACATATGTGAAAATCTCTTAAAACTCTGAGTGATGGTATAGCTACACAATGGAGTGCTATGGAAGTATAAAAAGTAAGGAAGTTATCAATAAACCTGTATCTATAAACAGAACGATTTTGCTTTTAAGCAAAGAAACCCATATATATTGTTGCTATCTTTTGTGCATCTTTTGTGGCAGAATATATATATATTTGTAAGAATATATTTGTAAGAATACACATACACATCATCATCATCATATTTTTATAAAAAGAAACAAAGAACAGATAAGCAGAAACTAATGAGATTAAGTTACCTGTAGGGATAGAGGGAAATTGAGTGGAAGAGACAGGTAAGGGAATGTCACATCTCTGAAAATATCTTTTTGTATAGTATTGAGTTTTGGAACCATATTAAATTTTTATACACTTCAAAAATTAAATTCAATTAAGCCAACAGGATGGAGGAGAAAAAATCCTAAAATGGAATACAAACATAAACAAATGAACTTAATTGTATTTAAATTGTAGAGTATAACTGCCCTGAAGGGGAGGAAACTAACCCAAATAAAAGTTTTTCAAAACCTCTTTATTGAGATATAATTCACGTACTATAATATTCACTTCCCAAGAACTTTTCGAATATGGTACTTTGACAATTAAGACAAGAATTGACTTAAACTCTATTTAGTAGGTTTGTTTTGGCCGTGATGTGGGTTAGCAATTCTGAAAAAACTTTCTGAATATTGTAGATTGAGCAAATATGTACATATATTTGCAGTACTGAGAAGGGACATACAAATATGTAATGGCAAAAGGCTAAGAAAAACTCTTGTGGTGTTGGATTGGAAGAGGTATTAACATGAATTCATGTTTTTTAAATATATAGATAGTTATATTTGAGAGCATGTGTGTGCATTCTCTGGCTTTGTCTTTTGAAAACAATGATACCACAAAAGCGATGAACACCCTAGCGCCCAGATGTTGACTTCTAAGTACTGTTTTCCACTAAAAAGAGCAGTGCTCCTTGGAGAAATGGTTGATGACAAGACTGAAGCAGGGAAAATACAAGATGAGCCTGGAACACTTTGGTATAACAGAAAATAAAGAAGTGTTCCAAAAATGATGGGGACCAGCTTGGAGGAGTTCCCCCTAATCAGAAGCTGGGAAAATATGAGCATCAAGATGAATAATGATAGTAATGGCTTATAACCCATTAAGAAAAATAAGAATTCATGAGTCTATACTGATTAAATAAATAAGTAAATAAGAGGGAAGGGAAAGGTCTTCTGATGTCCCTTATAACTTTAGAAAGAATGGTGGAGTTAGAAAAATTACCATTCTACAGCTATCGTGCAAATAGTTGCTTTAGGCAAGAATCATCAGCAAATGTTAAAATTAGTTGCCAGATGGGAAGCGGGTGTGGCTCAATCCATAGAGCTCCCATTTACCATATGGGAGGCCCTGGGTTCGCTTCCCGGGGCCTCCTTGTGAGGGCAGGCTGGCCGCGCGGCGCGGTGGGCTGATGCAGCAAGACCTCACAGCAAGGGGGAGATAAGCAGACACAGAAAAAACACACAGTGAATGGACACAGCGAACACAAGCAACAAGGTGGGGATAAATAAATAAATAAATCTTAAAAAAAAAAAAATTAGTTGCGAGTATCTCACCACAAATTTTACCTTCAAGAGAACACTTAATACTCACTAGGCAATTTATGTTTAATCATCTCAGCTCAGTAAGATCGTTACCATTATTATTATCCGCATTTTACAGGTTAGAAAACTGAAATTTAGACATTAAGTCACCAAGGCCACATGTTCAACATTGGTGGGCCACAGCCAGAGCAGACCTTCTACCCTCTACCCGCATGGCACACCACCTCCTGCCTGGGTGAGGTTAGGTATCTTAGGATGACTCCAGCAGCATGACTACCTTGCTCTCTGGTGTCACAAACACTAATGGGATGTGATGAGGGGGTGACGGCCTACCCGGGGGGAGGACAGAGCTCGGCTTTGGCAGCTCCCAGTGCACAGGGGCAATGGGCCCTCCTTTCCCCCTTTCTGGGACATGCCTGGGGAGCCTTCAGACTTGCTTGCACTCAGCATGCACAACCTGCAAGTGTGGGAAAGTTTACACCCTGGGAGTGCGATCAAGGGCCAATATTCGGGGGTCCCTGTACTCCACATCCAATTCACTTAATTCAGGCTCAAGTTTCTTACTTTTCCTTTAAAAGCAGTTAGGGGAGGATAATGTTACCTGAATTAGCCAGATACTTATCTCTCCATTTATTTGGGCCCATGTAAGCAGAGACCCAAGTATTCCAGTCAGCAGAAACCTTGTACCTCTCCTCCAAAAGTGGCCACGAGCCCAGGGCTGACTTCTTTTATTAAAGTGTGCACATCAGGGCTTTTTTACAAAAGGCCTCAGATTCAGAGGTTCGATATTATCTCTGAATAGGTTATATCAATAGCTACAGAGGTACACCACCAGGATTAAAAGAAGATTTTCACGAGGTTGTTACGATTGTTAAAGGTAAACACTTGAAATACACTACCATTTTTAGAACCCTGTTTTATGAATTATTATATTTTATTTGTTTTTATTATTTATTTCTTAGTTACATCAGGAGCCTCAGAAATGACAAGTGACACAGGGCCTCTATCTCTGGATAGGAGAGTTCCAGTTCATATATCTGTTTCTTTTTTCAGAGTCTAACTTCTTTGCGGTCACATGATGGTCAATAGATTTTGTTGGATAAAATAAAGATCTTGTGCTGTCAATCTTTCAACCAACAGATCAAATTTTAAAACCTTGAAATAAATACCACCACCATGCAGAACTATAGCAAATGGAAATTTTAGGAATAAAAAGCCCAGATGACTATCTGATAACAGTTAAGAATGCTTTGGGTCAATTTGACTATTCGTTTTTCTAGAAACATGAATTTGTTTTTCTGGTTTTGACATGATCTCTCTTTTGTTTATTGCTTTTCAGTTTGCCTCATTTACCTAGATTGAAAGTGGTATTTCTGTTTCTGGGATTGTTTATTGAAATGGTATTATAAGTATCTAGCTGAAGATCAGAAAACAAATATTAAGTTCTGTTTACAAAATGTTCCTTGTTCTTTATGGCAGTTTTACGTTTTTCGGTTGGAATAAAAATTACAGGAACCTCACCTCTTAGAGCAAAACAGTTCATCCCAGTAGTTAACACAAAAGGGCAAACATAGGTAATCATACTTCTGGAGTTCAAAGTCACTGAGGAGGACAACGTGACATTCCAGGTACTTGATTATGTTTTGGCAATTACTGCACACCCCTCTGATGACCTAAAGTGTCAACATGTCTGAGACCACCGAAGTACATACTCAGTGTTACACGATGAAATTTGGACAAATCCATAAGCACTTTGGGCTTCTGTAATTAAATTTTTTGCTATCAACTATCCACCTCCCGACCCCTCCCAAAAGCTGATACTTTGTCAAGTGCTAAGGAGAAATTAAATCAAACTGGATGTGTTTTCACACTTTCCCCTACGCTTGAACATATAAGCATAGTATAAACTAATCTATACAATATCCCCTTTGCAATAAATACTGCTTTTATCCCTTTATTACTAGAGAAAATTTTTAAAAATCAGAATGTACATTAAAGACCCAAAGACACCTTTAAAATGAAAAATTTGAGAAACCTTTTTTTTGAGTGTCTGTAATATGCCAGTTGCATTTTTTTATGCAAAACTTGTGAGACAACATTCCCATTTTACAGATGAGGGACACGATACTCAAGAAGTTATTCACAGTTTTACAGCTAATAAATGACAGCACTGGTATTTAAGCCTAAGTCATTCTGTTTTTTCACGACACTGCCCTTTACAAGACTTTCTCCCACTTCCCACCTCTCCAAATGCCTTCCCAGATGGAAACGAGTTGCCAGACATGGCTTCCCTGATTCCCCGGTGTCCCAGAGAGGGAACACAGAAATGACATTAGGCATCAGTGGTTTTAAGAAGCAGAGGATGGGAACTATAATTTATCTTTTCTGTTTTTCTCAAAATTCTTACTTGGCTCGAGGCTACTTGGCTAGACGCTCTGGTCTGCTGTCCTGTGTACCGCTGGCTTAGCTGGGCAGATTCTGTACGCAGTGAGGCCAGCCATTTGGTGGGGTAAGTTCAATTCCACTGACCACAAATCTAGGTCACATCCTCATCCTAGTTTTCAACAGTCTCAAAGCTGGTATCCATCAACCTGGGTCCTGTGTCTATTTCTCGGTTGGATTCAAATTCCAGAGTGCAAGGGAGCAATGCTACGTATTGATCCCTTCTAAAGCCCCAACAACTGTGAAGTCTTTTTGATTCTGCAAAATGCCTGCAACCGATGACTTTTTACTCCAGAAAGCTCCTACCCTCTGTCAACTCAGCACTTGAGCGCTGTTCTTTCTTCTGAGGGTCTATGGCTCTGGGCTGCGCTTCCCGTGACCTATCAACACTAGGGTCTGGTAGGAGGTCGGAGGGGACAGAAGCCCTGTACATTGACTCACCACCAGCACCCGACACATGGAAGGTGTTCAATAAATATGAGTTGAATTAATAAATGTAAGGATTCCATTCCATTCCCTTGGGTGAAAGGGTGATTTTCCATTTGAATACGTGTTTTGGAAGTGACATCCATAGTTGTGTTACTGGTGGAGGGTTTTCTAGATTCTTGGCTACATCGCATAAGGGAGTTTAAGGACATACTGTAGGGAAGGCAAGCAAGTAAAGAATTTATTGAGAAATGAGAGAAAGGGAAAGTACCACCAGAGGCATGGGTCTGGCATGCTCGGGCATGCTGGGGCTGGGGACTTTTAAAGGCTGGCCTTTCCTCATCCCCCTTCCCCATATTAAGGTGAGATCTCAGCTATTTGCTATCCTGATTGGTTGCTTTTCTGCCTTCCTGTTAGAGGTTTCCCCTCACTAGGTTTGCAATAATTAACAAGCTGTGACTCAATTCCCCCTGACACGCATTGAGGAAAGACTAGCCCACCCCCATAGCCTATGTGCCTAAAATCACGGCACTTCCCCAAAGGCTGAACAAAGAGACCACGTGGAGATGGGAGTAAAGTGATCTAGAGAGCTTCACTCCCTCCACATCAAAGCACCACCTGCTCCTCCAGCATTCCAAGAAGACACAACTCCCTAACCCACTACCCTCTAGCCATACAAGGGGAAATTTTCTCCTCTAGGGCTTCCTATTGGCCCCTGCTCCTTACTCAAACACTTGACCCCTCCCACCGGCTATCATTTCCCCACCTAGGATGTACTGTATAAATTCAAATCCTTCCTTTTAGGGGCGGGCTGAAGTCTATTCTTCAGACCCCCTCTGTTGGGAGAGCTTTCCAAGAAACTTTCTGCCTGCAATCATCAGTCTCCGTGTCCCAGTGAGCGCCGTTTTCCCCAACACTTCCCATTGGTTTATACTATGGACCACTCACATTGCACCTTTTAGCTTTCAGGGAACCAATAGCGAGATCTTTCTGTTTGGAGTTATTCTTTTGAGCCTGGGAGTTTCAAAGGGAACCTCCTGACCAGGTTCTTGGTGGGCTTTTACAGCTTTGTTTTCTAAAAGCTGCCTTCCCTCAGGGGGTTTCCGTGTGGGGTCTCGTGGCCATGTTCTTTGTGGGGTCTTATGGCCATGTTCTTGGCAGGGTGTCAGCTGTGATGGTCACAGCCTTCCCTTGTTTCCTAAACTAACCTGCCTCAGTTGCTCAGAAAACGTGTGCTTCTGCTTCTCCTTCAGAACACGAGCCAGCAAAAGTGGTTTCTGATGCCAACGATGACTATTTTAGTCACTGTGCATAAAAAAAAGTCAATAATGATTCATGAGGATATATGATAATGCCAAATAAATTACACAAATAGGGAATCCAATAGATCATCAAAAGAAGGGTATGAAAATTGCAATACAGAGTTTTGAAATAAATGGGCTTTGAGAGATGTCTGGTGTCTTAGTTTGCCCGAGCTGCTATCACAGATACCACACAATGAGTTGGCTTAACAACAGGAATTTACTGGCTCATGGGTTCAGAAGCTGGAAAGCTTGCTTCCTCCCAGGGTCGGTTGGTTCTGGTGCTGGCTTGCCACAATCCTTGGGGCTCCTTGGTTTGTATCTCTGCATCTCATCACATGGCAATGTCCTCTTCAAAAGAGACAGAAGAAGAACTCTGGGTCCTTTCTGTAAGGCTTCCAGTAATCTGGATTAAGACTCACCCTCATTCCATTGGGCCACACCTTAACTAAAGATAACATCTGCAAGAGCTCCTGTTTATAATGGGTTCACACCCACAGGAATGTGGATTAAGATCAAGAATATTTGTTGTTGTTGTTTTTTTCTGGGGTACATAATTCAATCTACCACATCTGGGAGTGAAATAGAGGAAATGAAATGAAAATGATATTTAAATGAGCAAAGGTATGATAGGGGAATGAGCAGGACAAGTTTAAGAACACGGAGTATACCAGGCTGTTGGAGAAAACAGTTTAAGAAGCAATAAGAAATAAGGTTGAAAAAGTGGGTAAAGGTCAGAGTGTCTAGAGCTTCGAAAGCAGTACTCAGGAGTTTGGACTTTGTTTTATAAGAAATAAGCACATGTATTAGGATTACTTTGGCTCCATAGAACTTAATAAACTTGAGTTTAAAAGCAAAAAAGGGGGAGCCGATGTAGCTCAAGTGGTTGAGTGCCTGCTTCCCATGTACAAGGTTCTGGGTTCAATCCCTGGTACCTCCTAAAAAGAGGTGGGGAGGATTGTTTTTAGAGAGTTTGGGATGTTTTGCACCTGGTCATTATCTTATAAATAGTTGTTATATTAAATTGCAGTTTTAGAATAATCTTTAAGATGGATGGGAAGAATAAAGAGATAGAAGAGTGTATAGATAGGATGAGGAGAAAAAAAAGGTGGTTGCAAGAACATCTGTTAGATGACCTTGGACTCAGTAAAAGAAAAGCTGAGGTCATCTTAATTCCATAATACTTTGTCCCACTCCTCATTCCATGGAGTAACATGGTAATTCTCCAAATGGCTTGCTTATGACAGAAAGAAGATCTAGATCTTTTTGACTGTATTCTCTCTGTCCCCTCTGCAACCAGGGTTTGTGAGTTTCCTATGGAAGGAAAACATTTTCATAGGAGGAGCTTTGTCCTTTTCCTCTCCACTTTGTTCTATCATGGGGGCACATAAAAATACTTTCATTGTATTTCATTCTTCACAAAGCAGGACAAAGCCAGACAATGTACTACTTTTTTAAAAATTAGGGGAGTGAACTGTATGATTGATAGCCATAATTTTATAGTCCATTATCCTACATTGTACGTCTCAATCTTATTTTATTTTGAGAATTATTTCAGAGGGTAAATTTCACTCAGGCCTGTCGCTACTAGAATAAGCAGCTGTAAAAGCAAAAAAGTGTTTTAAAAAGTGTGGGTATAGGTCAGATAAAATCAACACTATTTAATTTGTTCAAAGGAGATGAAAGAACAAATGAAAAGGAACACTGAGGTCAGAGAAGAAACAGTTTGGGAAATGTGAATGAGCATATTTTCTCATACCTTTTTTTTTTTTTTCCATTTAAAAACAATTATGAACTTGTGTGACTTTATAGGAAGAAAAATGTAATAGAACATTAAACTACAATTACTAAAACTTAAATTTTATTTCCAACCCTTTCGGCTACAGATTTTACATTGTTATAAGTAAGGTACACCTATTATGTTATGTTATGTTTTTTCTTTTTTCTTTTTTTTTAAACATGTCCATGTATTGATCTTAGTTAGTACATCCTGGTACATACACTAGTATATACAGCATTCTATTTTATTGGTATAACTCCTACATACTTGGGGGTTGGATAGTGAGTTAGAAGGTTTTAATACTGTTACAAGGTTTTCTCCAAATACAAATTGACTTGTTGAGTATGGAAGAATAGCTTGAATATAACAAGCTGATATAATAAAATGGAACATTACAAAGGAAGGGCAAGGAAAGTTCTTCAGTGAAGGATTTTGTTATGGCTGTTATTTTCAGAAGTGAGTTCTTCTTAGTAACTTCTGCTTGAGAGTTTTTTGTTTTTTGTATTGTTTTGTTTTGTTTTGTTTTGTTTTACCATAAAAAACCACAGAGGCAAGAAAATTCATTCCAAAATGCTGGAAGAGTAAAGTGAGGAGGTTTGTGTGTCAGTTATTAAGTTACTGTCTTGTTTCTACTGTAAGTGTTATATTGCCTTACATTACTTATATAGTCTGAAAAATGTCTTTATATTATGCTCACTTTGAAATGAAAAATTTAGGCCACTATTGTTTCTTTTATAGTCTCTCTAAAGGTTCCACAAAGTTCTTCTGGAACTCATATTAGGTTTCTTTTATCCTAATAAATGAAACTTCTCATTTATCCTCTACAGTTCTTAATTATTGCATCATATTTTTATATTTTTGACTCTCAGTGCCTTACCCCAGGAAAAATGCTCAGTAGTTACTTTCAATTCACTAAATCTCTTTTTGACAGTGTCACCCTCGAGTTTATTTTGTATGTTTACTTTTTAAACTTCAGTTTCCAATTTGCAAACTGTTTCTTTATTATTTCAACTTTATTTTACTTAATAATTTCTTATTATTTAAAATTTTGTTATTCCTTTAGTTACCTCTTTGAGAAAGCTAAACATATATATATAAAGTCTTTTCTGACTGTTTCATAAAGTTAACTTCATCCAAAATGAATTATCTTTTCATTACTGATTTTGGTGACTATCTTTCTTGGTATTATTTCCTGTGTTTTGAAATTTTGATTTGCAGGCTCATTTTGAATAGGAGTTTGTACTGCTGCTGTGGTGGTGTTGATTGTTATTTTGGTGAGTTTTTTTCTTTCTCTTTCAATGCTCACTGTGCTGCTGTGAGTTGGATTCTATTATGTTGTATTTTCAAAATGCATATTAAATATATAAGAATAGTGTATTAGTCAGAGTTCTCTAGGGAAGCAGAATCAACAGGAAATATCTGTAAATAGTATGCAATTTTATAAAATTCTCTCACATGATCATGGGGATGATAAATCCAGATTCCACAGGCAGGTTGCAAACCAGGGACTGTGATGAAAGTCTGATGAAGGTCTTTTATGAGTTCCTGGGAGATGTTGGCTGTCCAAAGACAAGCTGGGAAGTTCTCTCTGAATGCTGAAATTGCTTTCGCTTTTAAGGCATTCTACTGATGGGATAAAACATTACTCATTGCTGACAGTAATCTCCCTGGTTGATCATAGATGTAATCAGCCATCTATGCAGTAAACTCATTGATGACTAAAGTGAGTTTGCTGCATGGGTGGCTGATTACATCTGCATCAGTCAGGGAGATTGCATCCCCTTGAAAGGGGATGATTGCATATTCAAGGGAGATTGCATCCCCTTGAACTCATATTAACATTATGAGTTTATAAATGTTGTTTTAGTCATGTATTATTTGTAAATTGTTGTGGTCATGGGATGGACCCCCACCAAAAACTTAGTTCAGATGTCAAGACCAATGACCACACACACACACACACACACACACTCACACACAATGAGACTTTCTGGGGGAAGCAGAACAGGCTCCCAAGCAGGTCCAAAGCTGACTTGAGAGAGAGGGGAAAGGAAACTGGCTTGGCTTTTATTGTGGTTAGGGGCTGGGCCTAGGGTGAGATTTCCCATGCAAAAACTGGGGCTTATGGTAATTTTAACTTTCCTCTGACAACAAAAGAGGGAGCTTCTTGGCTTTTTATCAGCTTGCCCAGTTGTAGGGCAGGAGGGGAAGATGGAGAGGTGGAGATTGAACTCTATCAGCAGTCAAACATCAAAAATGGAGTCAGACTATTATACAAGTCTTACTAGGCAATAATATATACGTGTATTAGTCAGCCAAAAGGGGTGCTGATGCAAAGTACCAGAAATCTGTTGGCTTTTATAAAGAGTATTTATTTGGAGTAAAAAAATACAGTTACAAGGCCCTAAAGAGTCCAACTCAAAGTACCGTAAGAGATACTTCCTCACCCAAAGTCTATTGTCATAAGTTGAAGTAAGATGGAGGGCAATGTCTGCGAGGGTTCAGCCTTCTTCTCTCTCTTAAGGCTCCATGGTTCTTCTGATCTCAGCTGTAGGTAGGCATAGGGCTTGTCTCTCTTCCCAGGGCTCATTTCTTTCTGGGCTTAGCTGCTCTGGTCTCTTCACAGGGTCAGCTGTAAACTATCAGGCAAATGGATCATCTATCTTCCCAGGGCTTCTGCCGTGTCTATGGAGCTCTCTTCTCTATGTATCTTCTCTGTGTGACTACTTCTATGTGTCTATTTCTGTGTTCTTCTTCAGTGAATGTCCGTTTATATAGCCCACAAAGGGGGCAGGGACTCAAGCTGAGTTGCCCTAATGATGTGGTCAAATCAAAGTCCTAATCGTAACATAACTTAAAGACATCTCAGCTGAATCTAATCAAAGTGTATTGTGCTCAGAGGAACAAACCAGTTTACAAACATAATCTCTCTTTTTGGAACTCATAAATCACCTCAAACTGTCACGATATGTATTAAGATCAGTCAAGCTAGATGAATTGAGCATCTTAACATAATATTATTTTCTGAAAATGTGATATGTACAACTTTTGACTTTTCTTGGGGCCTACCATAGAGGAAGGAAAACAGGATAACACAATAAAGAACCCAACTAGAAAGAAGAGGGGTAGCAATGGAGGAAGAAATCTCAAGCAGAGTACTGTACATTGGCCTATGGTTTGGGCTAGCAAATCCTCTAAGAATCAGTTTGGTAAGCATCTCTTGCCTTGCAGTAAATGGGTTTTTTATTTGTTTTATCTAGTTTGCTTAAGCACCAAATATGAAAGGAATGTTATAAAGAACTATCCTTTGGCTGGGGAAGTGTGAATATATCCGTGTGTGTCTGTGCAGGTGCATGTGTGTGTGTACGAAAGAGCCATATCCTTAGCAGATCTCTTCCACTTAGTGTCCTTAGTCCTTTTTTTTTTCCCTAGGAGGTGCTGGAGATTGCACTCAGGACCTCATACATAGGGAGCAGGCACTCAACCACTGAGCAACATCTGCTCCCCAATGAGAGTTGGTTTTTTCATTTGTTCTTTTGTTTGTTGGTTTTTATGTGGTACTGGGGATCGAACCCAGGACCTTGTATATGGAAAGCAGGTGCTCAATCACTTGAGCTACATCCGCTCCCCTGTCCTTATTCTTTGTAGCTGGCTAAAGAGGCTAAGATTCTCTGTTAAGACAGGCATGGGTCTCTTATCACCAGGATTAGATTTTTTTTTTCTAGAGTGACAACTGTTGGGGAACCAGAGAGGTTGTCTGTCAATTTCATTTGGGAAAACTCTGCTATAAGCAATGCCAGTGATTTAACTGCATTGCTTTCAGATTCCCCATGTCTGCTAGGCTGAGCAGGCCATTTATTGTGATGTTTAACCACGTAGTCTCTGAATGTAGATAGACCTGTTTTGGAATCTTGACTCTGCTGCTTCCTAGTTATGTGATCTTCCGAACTTTTTAACTCTCTGAATCTGTTTCCACATCTATAAAATGGTAATAACGAGTGCTCACATAAAGTTATTTATGAATGGAAGCACATAAAACACAGGCATGGGAAATATAAAAAACAGAGCAAATGTTGACTTGTGATGGTTATAATTTTAAGATGCTCTGATTCATCTAGTCTGCTCTTAACCAAATGATATATCAAATTCAATGATATATAAAAATATATCTCTAGTTTTACTAGAAAAGCCTGACTCCATTTCTATGTTTATTAGGCTTCTTAGAAACAGCAGGCAGAGCACTAAAGCGAACGTGTCTTCATGGCCTGGGGATCTGTTAGCCACGTTTTCCTTTTTAACACTGCTGACCTAACAACGGAGATGGGGAATAATGGGCTGAGTTGCCTTATTGCTCCATGCTGAATCCCATGCTGAATCCCAACTCCAACAGAAAAGAGCTTTGGAGCGTTCGCAGGGGTCGGGGCTCCATACTTCCCCATATTCACAAATAGCTCCAGCCCATCTGCCAGAATGTCACTCTCTTCACGTCTTCCTAATGAGGACATTCACTTTAGACACAGCAATGGGATGTTTCAGGGAATTAGTTGATACAGTTCTGAGAGGTACAAAATTAATTTCTTGCTCTGGTCCTCCACCCTTGGAGAACAATGGCCTGTTTCCCTCTGTCTCTTTGAGAAAGGCACCTCAGTATCCATTAACTACCTTTCATGTCAGAAAACTCTTCTTTAATTGTTTTATTAATTGCCATTTCTGATGTCTTTGGTATCAATATTATTCCTAGGTTGGATCTTACTCGGTTGTCGAGGGTGCTTCATTTGACTGGCACCCCTCTTATCTGTTCATATGATGTAGCTGTAATGGTTTTCTTTGTTAGTGTCTCATCAGCCCCACTGTGTCTTTGCTACGACACTTTGCTCTTGACACCTCCCACCGATGTCTTCGGTCTGTCTAAGAACATTTATAGTGCAGTACAGTCCTTCAGAGGTACAGAACATTGCTTTTTAACTCATTTTACTCTTCAAGAAAGTAGTTAGTATCAATGTATCCAGACCCCCTTTAAGCAATTCTACTGCTTCTGCCACTGTAGATGTCTTGTGAAGGTTACTTTTCATTGTTTTGAGTATTTTTACTGAAGTTTTCTTTGAGATGTTCAGCTTGGCATGGTGTTATTTTTATCTTTCTGACAAATGTTCTACCACCTAGTACAGTAAAAAGATATATTTATATAACATATCTATCACATTATGCTATACTGTGGCTGATCATGATTTTCTCTATTTAGTTCTATTTCAACAAGACATATCTGGTTTCCTTATCCAGGCAGCAAATCACTAATCTTATTATAAATTAATTTTGTCTAATTTGATCTTTAACTTGACAACATATTCTAAATATTGTACTTGCTCAAGTTTCTAGTGACACTAGAAAAAGAATTTAAATAAGATTATTACATTAACAGCAGTATCATATAGAATAGTTTTGCTACCCTAAAAAGTTCCCCGTGCTTCATCTATTCAACCCTCACCATCCACCTGTATCTCTGACAATCACTGATCCTTTTACTGTCCTTATAGTTTTGCCTTCTCTGGAATGTAATATAAATGGAAACATACCGTGGACATGTGTTATATTCAGCTGTGAAATGTCTTTGAACACATTCCTCACACTTCAATAATTTGGTAATTCCCCACTTTCTGAGCTCTGCTTTCCCAAAGCAGAAGCCAGAAAACTCATTCATAGAGTCCTTTGGGTTTGCAGGGCTGTGACATAGGTTCAGATACACCCACTGAAACTTGGACTTGGAGCTAAGTGAAGAGCCTGCCATGTCCAGGAAAGTGGATTGTTTGGCGAGTGGTGGGGCACTGCATGGTTTTCAGGGTGAGCGTCTGGTGTGCAGCCATCAAGCAGAGCCATGGTGGCTACAGAGTTTTGCCAGAACAGTTTCTGTGGCATGGTGGGCATTGTTCGTAGCAGTGAGCTACAGGAACCAGCACTTGGACTTCCCAGAGATTAATTCTCTGAGCTTTCTACTAGTTTTTAGTAAAATCATGCTTGGCTTCAATAGCCAGAGTGAATTTTGTTCTTTGCATCTAATAACTTTGACCAGTACATCATCTTTGTTCTGATTACATCTTCATAATAGCTTTCTAGAAGTGCAATTTCTGAGTTTTAAGGATTTAAACCTACCTAAAAGCCTTGATAAATAGTCCCAAATGGTTTTTCAGAAGAGTTGAACTAATTGTATTCCTACCAACACTCACTATATATTCAGTGCCACAAAGAACCACACTCCATCATATATATA
>JAQZBX010064949.1:0-16395 GCA_029593785.1 Cabassous unicinctus | reverse complement strand
GGGTTTGCTTCCCGGCGCCTCCTTGTGAGGGCAGGCCGGCTTGTGCGTCGCCGTGGGCTGGTGCGGCAAGACCTCACAGCAAGGGGGAGATAAGCAGACGCAGAGAAGACACGCAGCGAATGGACACAGCAGCACAAGCAGCAAGGGGGGGGATAAATAAATAAAATAAATAAATCTTTAAAAAAAAAAAAAAGAAGGGCGCTTGTCAGAAATGTGGTATCTCAGGCCCCATCTCAGACCTACTGGATCAGAATTTCCATTTTAACAATGCCCCCAGAGGATTCATGAGACTTTTGCAGTTTGAGAAGTTCTGCCCTACATTATTAAGCCCTGAAAGTCACCTTTAATGTCTGATGTTTTCACAGGAATCGCCTATCTGTTTGCTAAAGCTTATCTGGTTTCCAAGAAACCACAGTACCTGGACACGTGTATCCGGTGTGGAGAACTCACGTGGCAGAAGGGCCTGCTAAAGAAGGGGCCGGGGATTTGCCACGGTGTGGCTGGCAGTGCCTATGTCTTCTTGCTTCTATACCGGCTCACGGGAAACTCTAAATACATCTATCGAGCCCAAAGGTCAGCCATTCTTCATATGTATTTTTTTTTTCAAAATTTTAACCTAGTCAACTTCGTTAATAGGTAAGGCATTCATGTGGTTTAAAAAGTACAAAACGGAATACATCAACCATGCCCTCTAGCCATTTAGTTCACTTCCTGGAGGCAATCAGTGTTACCTAATTTCTTGATTATCTTTCCAGTGATAGTCTATGTATATACAAGCAAATGGGTATATGTGGACTTTTGTCCATCTTTTTTTCCTGTCATCTTAGAGATCATCCTAAATCAGTATATAAAGGACTTCTTCAATCATTTTTATTGTTACATAGTATTCTATTGTATGAATGAACTATAATTTATTTAACCAGTCCCATACTGATGGATATTTGGGTTATTCCCAATATTTAGTTATTTTGAATAGCCTTGTACAAATATCATTTTGCACATTGCCATATCTGGAAGATAAATTCCTAGAAGTGGAATTGTTTAACCAAAGGATACATACGTTTGTAATTTTTATGGATAGTGACAAATTCCCCTGTATAGTTTATTCCCTGGAAACCTGATAAAAATGGAACACCAGCTATGAACAACATTGCTCTTGATAGAAATAACCCCTGGTTGGTAAACAAGGTAAAATGGACCTGGATAATTATGAAGGAACTATAAATAACTTGATGGGAAGCACAGGTGGGGGCTTCCCTGAATGCAGAATGGCAGGAAATGGGCGTTGCCTTTGAGGGGACTTGGAAGCTATGTCCATGGGTTGTTACAAGAAACATTGGTTTCCAATATAGCATTTAAACTTTCTAAGCCATGGGGGGCTCTCACATCCACCCGTGTGGTCTTTTCCCCTTGTATCTGAGCTGTCTGTGAGAGTTTAAAAAACAGTCCCTGTACTGTTGTGAGGATTTCCACTGAAGGCAGACACCTGCTGGTTTACTTATTAGCTATGTGACCTTGACCAAGTCATTTAACTTGCTCTATGCCTCGGTCTCCTCATCTGTAAAATGTGAGCAATAGTGCCTACCTTGTTGGGGTGTTGGATAGTTTAAATGAGTTAATATATGCAAAACACTTAGAACAATGCCTGAGGCATAGTAACTGCAACTTATGTGTTCCCTATTATTATGACTATAAATTTGAGTTATATCATTACAGACTTTTCCAAATGTTTAAATATGTATTCATATCTGTATGTGTGTATATGTGAATTTTAATAGGCTCCTACTATATATACTGTGTGTAACTTCTAATTTTAAATGAACAATTTTTAAGAGGCATCCTTCCTTTTCAGTTTGTATAGCTCTATCTCATTGCTTTTAATGGCAGTATAGTGATTCACTATGGATGTGTCATAACTAATTTAAGTAGTCTCTAAATAATGGACATTTGTTATATAGACAATTTTTACTAATGCCAAAAAAATTGCCCCAAATATCTAATACATACCTATCTGTGCATTTGCGTAAGCGCTTTTGTAGGAGAAAGTTTGGAATTGAAATGGTTAGGTCCGTAGGTATTTTTTGGTTTATAACTAGCCTGCTTTTATCTTTCACCAATTTTTTCCTATTGCGATGCTTAATTGAGGATTGTCATTTCTTCAATATTTGTTGCAAGTATTTTCCTACTTTGCCATTTTTCTTTCAACGTAATTCGTAAACTTGCCATGCCAAGTTTTAAATGTTTTTCTTGTCAAAATTGTCAATCTTTCTTTCAAGATCTTCGGATTTTGTGAATCCTTAAGATGACCTTCCCTACTCCAAGATAACAAAAAGATTAATTTACATTGACTTTTAGTACCTTTATGATTTTATTTTAACATTAAAATATTTGATTCATCTAGAACTTACTTGTGTTAATGATGTAAGATAGGGATCTAGCTTTATGATTTTAATGCAAAGCAAATGTTTCCAATAGCATTTGTTCACCAATTTCTCCAATGATTTGAAATTACAATTTTACCATAAACTGAATTTATATAAATATATGGATTTGTTTCTGGATTATATTCTGTTCTCTTTATCTAGTTTTATATTTCATTTTTCATTTATTTCTAATTTTCTTAGCTATTCTCCCATTTATTACTCCAGTTGAATTTTAGGATCAATTTGTCAAATTTTAAAAATCCCGTGGAAATTTGATTGGCATTTCACTGAATTTATAGGTTACATCAGTAAGAATTAACATGTTTAGAACACCTAGCTTTTCCATCCAGGAACATCATACCCTTTCCATTTATTTAAGTCTTTAAAAATAGCATTTGGTAAAGTTTTGATCTTACAAAGAAGGTCTGGCATGTTTCTTATTAATTTCATTCCTAACTGTTTTATGTTTCCAAATTTATCTGTGGGGATCCTCCATTATATTTTCAGGTTGTTTATTACTGGTATATATGAAAACTTTTTAAAAAGTTATGTTATTTCAGTTTATCAATTCTAAGATGCACTTTTTCATATAAATCTGAAATTGTATCAATAGCTACCTTAGTTCTGATAAATATCATAATAATATATCTTACTGAACTCCTTTAATGTTTCCATTAATTTTTCATTAGATTTCATTGGGTTTTCTAAATAGACACACATATTATCTGTATATCATTATAATTTTGTTACTTCTTTTTTCATATGTATACTTCTTTTTTTTATTTTTCATTTCCTATTGCATGAGTTAGAATTTCCATAACAAAGTTGAATAATAAGAGGGATAGCAAATATCCTTGTTTTTTCCCTGGTTTCACTAGGATTGATTCTTTTTCACCATGATCTTTTACATTGGCTTCTGATAATGTATATCTTGTCAGATCATGAGAATTCTCTGTTCAAGATATAGCTTCCCACATGACTCAAGGTAAAAGCTGAAGTCTGTCCTATGAATGAAAGGCCCTACATAATCTACCCTCCCATTACATTTCTGACCTCATCCCCTACTCTTCTTCCTCCTGGCTGTCTCCACCACAGTGACTTCCTTGTTATTCCATTTAGATGCCAGGTATGTTCCACCTCAAGACCTTTAAAGTTTTGATTCCTTCCACTTGTAATGCTCACTCTCTACACATATTTCCTAGCTCCTTCACCTCAATCAGACCATTACTCAAAAATCATTTTCTCAGAAAGGTCTTCCCAGGTCAATTTCTCTAACATTCCAATGTTAAACATAAAATATCCTTTAAGATATTTGCATATATGCACAGAAGGAAATACTGACATATGTAAATCCTCTATTTGAAGTTCTTTTGTTTAGGAATCCTGTTAGCTTGTAGAGTCTATAATATGCTTAGGTGAATACCTGACCCATTGTTTCCCAAATTTAGCGAAAGAAAGTCATTTGGGGTCTTATCTAGGTTAATGGAATTTCACCTTTGGGATAAATTTCATCAGGGGTCTTAATGACCTGGAAAAGTTTATTGAAAAGGGGCAGAACAACCCCTCTATTTTCTGTAGGCCAGTCCTAGTTCACAGAGTCTTGGATATAAGATTAAGGGATCCAGGGCCCTTTAGACAATTATTTCTCACTTATTGGTAGAAGGCTGAAAATGTGCAGGTAATTTCTGAATATTATTTGGGCATTGCATTTAATTGCTTAGAGTACTGAAATTTCCACTTCCTTATAATTCAAAAGTTAAAATATGGTATGACCCAAAGAGGGGAGGTTTCTCTAATTTTGAAAGTTCCTGAAACAGTAATGTCAAATAACATGTACCTCCCTGGAATAAACCTTACTTGGCAATCACCTATTACTCTTTTAACATACAGTTGGAATTTATGGCTACAGACAAATATTTGACAACCTTTTCTGTTTCTTCTTTATTATCCAATTATTCAGGTTTTCTACGTTTTCTTGAATTAATTTTGGTAGTGAATATATTTCTATCAAAGCATCTAACTCATTGGGCTTTCAAATGTTTGACATAAAGCTCTAATAGTATTGTTCTATAGTATTTTAAATTCACTATATCAGTGGTTGCATGCCCTTTCTAATTCTGAATACTTTTCCTTCTTGGTAAGGCACACCAACATTTTGTCTACATTGTTCATTTTTTCAAGGCACTTAGTGTTATTTAATTCTTTTTGTTTTCTCCTTAGCTTCCTAATTCCTTATTTTATGCCTTTATTTTGATTTTTCAATGTTGCCTTCTTTTATTTTGTTGTTATTTTCTACAGTTTAAAAAACAATTTAGAATATCTTTTATCCTTTATTACTAATTTTTTTAACAAAAACTCATATACTTATGAATTTTCCTCTGAGCTCAGTTTTGGCTACAACTAATAAATTTTGCCATGTAATGCTCATAATGTTTTTAATATTTTAAGAAATTCTGTAATTACCACTCTGATTTCCATTTTGACTAAGAATTTTTTAGAAAAATGAGTTGTCAATTTGAGTTTTGTGCAGTTGGGTAGATTTTTTTTGTTTTTTGTTTTTCTTTTTTTTTGGGTAGATCTTTGAAACAATCATTTTCATTTTTTAAGCCAACATTTTTCAGAAATGATAACACTATGCAGGTCAGAATGCAATGAAACTCTTACTCTCATGCATATTATAAATTGCTATATATTGTTTAGAAATTATATTAAAAACATAAAGTGTTTACCATATTATTTCTAAGTAGAAAAATGCAGGATACCGAATCGTATACATGCTCTAATTGCAACAATGTAATAAATAAATCAAAACAGGAAAAAAAGGTCAAAAGAAGAGAAAAAAATTAACTATGTTTTTTTAAAGTATGGTGGAATGGTTTTCTCTGTTTAACAAATATTCTGATATAATATGTTTATGTGAAAAATAATATTTACCAGTTATCAAATGTTTTCTCTATGCTCAGAGTCTAATTTAAAATATCTTTAATCATTACAGATAGCCCTATGGAATTCTGCAACTTCACCATTTTATAGTCAGATTTTAAAAAATGGCCAAAGGGTATATATCATGAAATTATCAGAGTTGGGTATCTCAACTCCAAAGCCTTTCCTCTTTCTACTTCACTTCAGTGTCCTAATCAAGGATTCTTAAAACTGCTTAGAAAAATATTACATCATTATTTCCATTACCTTCAAACTGAAATGTAGCATAGCCTTCAATTATGAATGTAGGTAACAAGCAACAGAAATATTAGCAGTAGCTGGGACTCTGTCACCAATAGAGGTGACATATATTCTGTATATATGTCATATATATATATATCACAAATTTGGTTTTAAAAATTCTTGATAACTATGCTTCAGTATAATTAATTTTCTTAAGAATGCTATGTATTTTCTTTTATACATTTGAAAACTTTATTCTGAGATGAGGGTCAGACTGCCAAATGATCCATGGCACCAAAAGTTAAGACCCCCATGAAGCTATACCAAACTGCTGCCTTCATTTTATAATCACACAATTTTGAATTAACTGTTAAGATGCATCATCATTTTACTCTTTAAAATGTATAATTTCATTTAAAAATTGTGGCATGTGCAGAAAAACAATTGATAGAAAAATTGCCTGAAACAGAATCACAATATATTTCCTGATGATTTATTTAAAGCTGCCATAAGTGATTCCAAGAGCTCTAAAAAAATCAGATAAGTAATTATTCTTCATAAGACCCCCAATGTGGTAGCAATAATCTAAATTTATGGCGGTATCAGCTTTCGAGCCTTACAAAGGATAAGCTCCAGCCTCTGAATTGGTGATTATTTTTGTTGTTGATGAGAATGAGTGGAGCGAGTCACTAAAGAAATGGCATAGGTGACAGCCTTTTAAAAGCTGTAACCTACTATAAAAATGTTACTTGTTATAAATACTCTAATAAGATTTGTGACAAATATAGGGAAAATAAAAAAGGTGTTTCATAGGGAATTTACAGACCAGTGATTTATTTTAAGGCAGATAGTCCTCTGTCTTATAGCTGAGTTTGCTATTTGATGTCATGATTATAAAACATTGCTTGTCTTTTCCCATTCATCTTGTGTCGTCTTTGTTTGCCAAAAGCACAGATTCTATAAAATCTTGCCAATTTTTTTTCAGTTTATGCTCTCTGTCCCATACAAATAAAATCTAGCTCAGAAATAATATGCTCATAGAACCACAACATATTTACTTTTTAAAAGGAACAATTATATACCAGTTTGCTTCTACTCAAGATAAATAAAAGTGTGTTTTTTCTGCCCTTTTTCCTTTTAATTATTAGATGACAAAAGGAGTGAAATCTTCAGAAAATACCAAACTGCTTTGCTTTGCAAACTCCGAAAATAGTTGGATTTGCTTGCAAACATAATTTGTTGTGAAGCATGCACAATTATATAACAGATCCTCCTTTTTTTAACAGAAAAATAAAGGCTTTCTTAAAATACTTAATTATGTAATTCCGGAAAGAAAATTATGCTAAAACTTCGACTTAACAGAAAAGGCAGAAGAAGCAACCCCAGGCCAATAGTATGGGAACACTCATGATAAAACTGTTCATATTTTCTTCTTCTCAGGTTTGCTGAATTCTTATTTACCGAGGAATTCAAGGCTGGTTCTCGAGTCCTTGAGAGTATATACAGCTTGTATGAAGGTTTCTCCGGGACTGTGTGTTTTCTGATCGATCTGCTGCAACCCAATCAGGCTGAGTTCCCTCTCTTCAGTGTCTTTGTTTAAAAGGTTCCACCTTCCACTGTGGTCCTGCAGAAGGCCCCTGAGAGTTCCTGAACCTACGCCAGGCAGTTTCCACAAAAACCACATTCAATGGTATCACAACCATGAGCCTTAACATTGCCACCACAAGGAAGGGATCGGGCAGGTGAAGGCAACATGATACCAGACTTGAGAGAGAACAGTCTGAGAACCTGCAAAACAAAGACACCACAACTCTTTCATAAACCATCGAGATTTAATATTTCAGGGAATAGATGTGAAACTGGCGGTCAAAGGAAAAAGGGAAAGAGAAATGATCTGTTTTTTTTTTTTTTCCAGTTATGATATAGAAAACAAAACTGAAGTATGGACTATGGCAATAAAGTGCAATACCTTTGAAATTGGCCAGGCAATTTGACCATTTGTGGGTGCCCACCACTCCCAAATTCAGAAAAAAAGACAATCAAAAACCAAAGTAATCGCTAGCTGAGTACACTAGGAGGGACAAAGTGTAAGGTTGCTGAAGGACATAAAAGGAAACTCTTGATTGTCCTAAGCCTTTATTTATTGAAATTCATGATTTTTTATGGAATTTGCATATGAAGCTCTGTTTTTTGCCATTACCCTGGGTACTTTAAAGAAATCATATCATAACTTAGTTTAAACCCTGAAATTTGAAGTTCCCTTAGGCCTTAGAACATCTCTTTTCCTGGTTCCTTTTCCTTTCCTAGAGCTCAATTAGAATCGTAAAATTCATAGGCTAGCAAATACTGTAGGAAGTGTTACTGTCAAATGTTTTTCTCAATTTGAGGTATAAGCTGTGTATTATCTATTGTTAGTAATTTTTACAATGCCTTTATGTATGTAATCCCTATGAAACTATTAGCTGAACTGTAAAATATGCTTTTGGAAAAACAAACAAACAGGGTAACCACTACCAAGGCCTGTCCTTTCTGCATTTGATGGAATACTGTATCCACTGGGGCAGGCAGACTCAGGCTGAGAAAACAGACCAGTGATTGTCAAAAGAACATTGCTCAATTTTACACTATTAGATTAAGAGACGAGTGAGCTCCCTTCCAAGACAGAGTCCACTGAAAGCTGGCTACAATACCCATTGAGTCTAGTTGTCATATCAAATTCAAACTTGTGTAAATACATGGCAATTGTAAAAGTGCTTCAAGTAAATCGTTGACTTGCAAAGCACTATCGGAGCATCTGTCACTTTAGTACTCAAATCATGAATTTACCCCTTTCCTAGAATTTTGTCACTGGCAATTTTGCTTATCAGAATGAGGAGAGGATTGTGTACTGTATAAGATTTAACAATCAGTTAAGTAGCTGTGAAGTATTTGCGGAAATATCTATCTAGTTCAGTGACTCCTAACTTGACCGGTAAATGGACTTTCAGAAGACTTAGTGAATACTCTGTTGCCTGAAAATGTTGAGGTTTGTATGTGTGCGTTTGTGTGTGTGTGTGTGTGTGTGCGTGTGCATGTACTCATTTATCTGGGGAGAAGGTCTTTAGCAGTCGTCAGATGCTTCAGGAATCAATGGCCCAAGAAAGTTAAGCCCTGCCTTTCTGTATTATACGACTAAGAATATTTGCATTCATCAGAACAAACTAGGACAAAATAGTTTTGAAAAATCATACACCTCTTTCAGCTTATTGTTCAATTTTCACACCTTCAGACATATAAAATTGGCCTCAATTGTTTATCTTTTAAAATACTCAGTTTGGGGCAATACCATATAAATTTCAGCTTTCAGATGACTCGCAAAATTGGGTTCCAGAAGTTCTTTCATGAATAGTCAAGCAGTTCCCAGAAAGCCTTAAGGCAAAATATCTCCTACAAACTAGTCTGAAATGCGAGTAATACCTGACTTTCAGCATTTGGTTTAAAACTCATCTCCTTTGACCCTATAGGCTGAAAATAATAACCATACAATATACAGGGCTTTATGGAACACATGGTTTTTCATTGTTATCTTTTGATAACAAAGTTATCTTTTGATAACAAAGTTATCTTTTGTTTCTGTTTGCCTACCTTTTCACCCCTGAGGCCTATAACCTAAAGAACTAGGAAGTGATACTACAGCTCATTAGATCACAGTTTCATTTCTAGGAACTGCAAAAAAATTGAACCTCCTTCCTGCTCACCTATCCTTTTTTAAGGTCTAGTAGGAGGACTGTGATCTTGTTATGCCAACCATTGTGAAAATGCAACCCTTTTGTTGGTCAAATCCAAGCAGAGGCCATGTTTGAGGGTTGCCTTTATGAAATGACACCTCAGTAAATTAGAAACAAGGGTAAGCTTGTTTAGCATTTAAACTTTGGTTGACAGTTTTCATTTTCCTGAAAGAATATAGAATTATAGGTGTAGGGAGGTCTTCTTACTTTCCCAAACTGGTGGCAGGAGGTGTGTCTTAAATTTTTCTGTAGAAAAGTGTGGCATTGTCTCTTTGGGAACATTTTTCCCATTACTAGTATAACATTAATATTATTTACTTTATGTGGCATGAACAATTATAAACCCTGAAAGATTTGAAGATACATTGAAAATTTCTTTCAACAATGGGGTGACTGGAAGTTTTGGAAACCATTAGAAATCTGTTGTATTTGTTTCATTAATGCAATTAGATACTCCCCCACCCCCACCCCCACCCCCCTCATCTCCAACTGCGGTGCTATACATCTTTATTTTGCTCAACCCTATTGGGTCATGAGCTTTCAGTTTTCATTGTTCCATTTGTAACCAGATAACTGAGAAGAACAGAGGTTTGACAGCATCTCTTCCCTTGTATTACTTCAGGTAATTGATTACACTGTTTAAATAATAGCATTCACTTACTGATAACTTGAAAAACAAAGAGAGTCATTTTCTTGGTCTCTACTAAACTGAGACACTTCTACTGGCGGTTTATGTCTTTAACTTTCTTGGGCATGCTATGATTTTAATCAAGATGGTACTCAAACTGTTTCAATGTCTGCAGAGAGGAAATCTCCATAATTTCAGTGCAACAAATGTAATTTTATGTTGCATAGCCATGTTAAGAAAACACACAATTAAAAGGAAAAACATTAGTACTGCAAAGACATTCGTGTTGGAAATCTCAAAATCGTAACTCTGCCACTTTCCTGGACCACAGCCATAATACTCTACCCACCTCATAGGGTTGTCCCAAGGATTGAATGATAAAATGTATATAAAAGAGCTCTGTTAATATGTGGGTCCTTTAGATATTACTATACATTAAGAACTTATGTGCATAGAAAATCATGCTCGGTTATGACTTCAAATAAGCATTTCAGCCAAATGGAATCTCCATTCTTGGATGCAGCATTTGCGGTCTGGACCATTAGATGGGTAAAAACCAAGTATATGGCTTTTATATCCTAGCACCAATCCTGACTATAGCATTTGTGCTTCAGAAAGTTCAGTCTGGATCGCCAGAGCTTATCACACTGGAATAGGCTGGTTTAGCTTGGGAGTTCTTTTTAATGCAAATATTTATTTTGCTTGCTGTAGACAAAGGATTACAGTATCAGTAACCTGACAAAAGGGGCAGGCAGGCCAAGTCTGCACAGATAACTGGGAAATCAAACAGTTTTTGGTTGAATTTGGTCTGCATTTTAATTCAGTCCTAGAACTGTGTAACATAGAGTAATAGAAACATACTCTCAATTGCATTTAAGGCCTTCCTTCTGGGACCTAGGTTATTTATTCAACACTGCCCCAAACTGATAGCTAAATGCCTAAGCCTCGGATCTGCCAAGGCCACGTGATTTTGGCATACACTTGGCAAGGACGGCAAATGGGAAGGCAGGCAAAGGAGGGAGGCAGAACTTTCTGAACCTTAGCGTGCCAGTGTGTGTTATGGATATACATTTAATGCTGCCGCAAACAGTCCAGTCTTACCCATGCATTTTATCGCCTCTCAGGACCTCTCATCTCCAACCACCCTTCATCCAGCAACTTCTTGTCCTCCTTGTCCTCTTTTTAAATAGTACATTCTGATATGTTTTCTCCTGCTTCTTAATCATGTGACCTCCTTTTGCCTGGGAGGGCAGATTTTCTCTTATCTCTTCCATCCAAGTGGGTTCAGAGCTGAAACCTTTAGCCTCAATAGGGTTGGAATTCCCTCAGGACAGCAGAGCTGCCATCAAGGTCAGCAGGAGCCTGAGGTGGGCCTGTTCTATAATCAGATCACACATCCAGGACAGGCCACTGTGAGTGCAGCTATGCATGAGAATGGAATCTGCGGCTGCATTTATCTTGCTTCCCCTCCATAAAGGAAGCTGGACATTATATTTTCACTGTTGTGAAAAAACAAAGCTGATACTATATTAGATATTTGGGTCTCCATCATTATCGGAAATCTCATGCTGGGGGTGTAATTTCTCTCCTTGTTTCTGTAACTGAAAGTGCTAATGAATTGAGGCCTGATGGATGCCTTGAGGGTTTTGAAAATTTATTTACTTTCATTTTCTTAAAATATTGAACCTTCTCATTTCCACCCAGTGCCTGCCGCAAATGGCCAAATCCTGTATCTGCAGAATTTCCTGCATCTTCTTTTACCTTTCCTGTTATTTGCCCCTTGCACTGAATTTGAAAAATTATTTAAACTGAAAACCAAATCATCCATAATTTTGTTCTTTGGGGGACTGTTGGTGAGTTGAGTAGTACGGATTAAAAAGCAGATTATCCCCTCTTCCCTTGCTTTTCTCCTCCCTGCACAACGTCAGTGAAGAAGAGGGAGAGAGAGGAAATGATACATGAAGTGTGACCGTTGAGAGCTGTGTAAACAGTTTGCAAGGACTTCCTGCTAGTCTCCTTTTAGGTTTTTTAAGTCCCTGAAGGGACCAGTTTGTATATATATGCGTATGTGTGTGCATACACGTGAGGAAGAGAGGCTGGGAGTCAGTATCACATATGAAATAAAATACAATATTTTGCTGTTAGATATATTTGAGTGAAAGGATGTATGCAGGAATGAATTGATTCATGAATGAGTCTTAATTGTGTGCTAACTGCTCTCTAATAAATTAGCACATAATTAATGAGAGTGCTAGTAACTTAGAACTCTAGTTGTCTATCTCAAGCATTTGTTTTCATGAAAAAACTTCTTCTGCCCAGTTAAAGCCATTAGTCACCATCTGTAGAAGATAACAGCTGTGAGTTTCACAAATAGAGCAGTGCCATGCAATTAAAATATATAATGTGCGTGACAAATATGAGGCACATATGCAATTTTAAAATTTTCTAATAGCCATATTTAAAAAGTAGAAAAGAAAAAAGTGAAATTAATTTTAATAATATATTTTATTTAGCCCACCATATCCACAATATTATCATTTCAGCCTGTAATTAATTTAAATATATTGAGATATTTTGCATTCTTCTGTACTGAGTCTTCTGGTATACATTTTACACTTACTACACATCTCAAGTCAGACTAGCCACATTGCAGGTGCACAGTAGCCACATAGGGGTTGTCTACTCTAGCATCTCACCCCGGTTTTCACGGCCATTTTTAAGGTTTTCCTATAACTTGTAAATTTTTTTGTTGTTAAAAGAGAAAAATGGAAACACAACACCACGTTATAAGAGGACAGTGGTGTTTCCCCAAATGCTCAGCAGAAGTACAAGGAGCTGCCCTGTGTGTGTGTGTGTGTGTGTGTGTGTGTGTGGGTGATTAAATAAGTTAAGAAAATTCCATTCTTTTACTCCCTTTTAGAAATTCATATGGTGCAGGGACATATTAAAGACTTTGAGAAAACTATCCTGGGTAAAGAAACCTGTTTGAAGTTGTTGAGTTCTGTAAGTTCTATAAGGTTCAGCTTCCTAATGGTCCCTGTTGCCCAGCACCACTATAAAAAAACATGGTTAGTCTGGCATGGTACATTCATTGTATGCCGATAAAATTTGTTTTCTCTACAGAGATTTTAACACCGCCCTGTAATGAAAGATATTAGAACAGTGGATCTGTCCCAAAGTATTAGTCTCTACTAATTGTCTTGACTTCACAAAGATCCTGAGTTCACTCTTTACTGCACTTTTGAGGACATCAATTCTAGAAATTGCCACAAGTGTCTCTACATGAGAAAAAACGTTTCCCCCTCCTTCTCCACTCTTTTTAGAGCCTATCTATACTTATTCTTGGTATTCAGAATCACCCAAGAGCCAAGATACATCTTTTTGTTCTAGAACCACCACCTACTAAATTGAAACTGGCAGATGGCTTTAATGTCTGGAAAATGGACATAGATCTTCAGAAAGTATCCAAACACACACCTTCCTCTCATTCTTTCAGAAATTATGTACACTCTAAAAAGATGGGGGGAGGAAGAAACATCTGAATGTGTATAGGTGTAAACTCAGAATATATACAGTTACTTAAGTAGAGTAATACAGTTCCTGCTTATGATTTCTTTTTACATTTTGAGTATGGTGATACTTTATGTGCTTTAATGTGTACTGTTTTGTGATGTGTATAAGGTAGCTGTGACATAGAGATCAGTTTAAAGACTATATAGACTATGCTTAGCTACTGTCAAGCTTTAGCAAATTATCATTTTGCAACTTGGTTTGAGCAGGGCCTCAGATGCTGCTCCCAAAAGTTTTGTTGTAAAATCTGTGTTCAAGTGGCAATTACCAATAAAAGAAATTCCATTGCTGAATTTGGTCCAAGTTGACCGTAGTAATCCCTTATATGTGGATGTATTCAAATAAGCAGATTGATTTAAGTGATCAGTTTTGTCTCTGTTTTTTCAGAACTTTAGTATTTCAATAGTATAGATGTCTTATGAAGACTGTAACAGCAGTAGAGTAATATCAGTTTTATATGGACTCTCCAGGAGTAGGAGTGGAACATTCTAAGGGCAAAAGTTTGACTTTAGCATCTATCTGATAAGGAAGGGAAGCCCGTTCTCTGAAAAGGTACCAGCTTCCCCACCTTTGAACATCTGGGGGAGCTCTGCTCAGAACGGAAGTATGAATTCTAATCTCTTGGACTTAAGGGCGCTAAATTAACACAAGTTTTAAAAATGGATTTTGTAGAATCCAATTATTAGGGGAAACACTTTGCAAAGCCATATACTAGGGAATAGGCAAGCACTATTAGTTTCAGAATGTGCATTTTCCAAGATAATAGAATTTAGTTCACCACAAAAATTTTTGGCACAACTCACAATACTTATGGAAATATGACTGTATCATTGGTGCAAAAAAGCTCACCTTCCTAGTGATACACTTCACAATCAGTAAATTAGTGCAATTCCTTAATTATTTGGTGGGGGGTTAGAAAGGAATAATCTGTCAATATAGTATAATTGCTTATTTCTAATTGTGTCTAGGGATGAATAAGTACTATTATTTAAAGTACTACTGCTCAATGAATTAACAAAATTGTACTCCTTGCAATATATTGGTCTCAGCACAAATGCAGAACCAAAAATATAAAATTATAAAAAGCAAACAGTACACCAAACAATAGATTAGTTATTACTTAAAAATCTTACTAATGTCCACTAGCATTAAATCTAGTACCAGTTGTCTATCATATGTAACTAAAATTTTGAAAGACTTGCACACAAAATGAGAGGCTTTTTCAAAAATGCCTTTTTTTCCAAAACATATTCTATGCCTTCTTGTTCATTAAAATATTTCTTTAGGGGTACTTTAAGGCACTTTCGAAGACATCTGTAGCAGTTAAGTTTAAATTTAGAACAGACCATTCTGTCAGATATTTTACTATATCACACAATGTTGTAGTAGTATATTTTATAATAAAGCCAAATTCTCAAGTATTCTGGACTGTTATCTATTAATATATCAAAAAATCACTTTCTGTAAGACGATTATTATGTACATAATATTTTAAAAATGGATATTTCAGTCCTAACAATGAAGTATAATGCAATACATGACATCAAATTGATCCTTATTCAAAATCCATTTTGATGTTTAACAGGGAAACTAGCTGTCATGAGTTATTACATATATATTCTCTAGGACAAAAATCACAAATGAAAATATGGAAAGACATGCTCATTGGGGCAGGTTAGCTGGTGTGCAGACTGAGAAAGGTAAACTTGTAAATGACCATCAGATTTTCGCTTTTGTTATTGATTATTCCTGGAGAGGAGAAGAACTGCAGTCAGTCGATATTGCTTCCCCTTCGCTTCACGTAGGGGTTTGTGCTCACAGCCCCTGACTGGATAATAATATCTCTTTAGAAGTAAGATTAAGTCAGAAGCTTAGATATGCGCCTTGCTGTTTTTAAAACTGCTGTTAAAATGTTCTAAACACTGTGATCTTTCCAAATATGTTTTCTGTGTTCGTTTTGTACTGTAGACAATAATTAGTCATCAACCGGACTTCAGTGTTTAAAGTGATGTTATTTACTGACTTTCTGCATCTCCCATATTTAATACAGTCCACTTATTAATATAAAACCTGTGATAATCCTTTGCCTTAAAATAAAATTTAATGCTAAATATTGAGTGTGCTCTAATTAATAATTCTAAGGTACTAATCAATTAATTTTCCCTTTAATGCTTACCACAGTGTCAAATAAAATATTACACAAATGCTCTGTGGAGTGTTGCTGTGGATTCTGTATTTGTGACGGTGTGTGTATCTTGATCCAGGACATGGTGACTTGCTGGGTTCTATAAATAGACATATGTAATCCTTTTAGAGAAAGGTTCTGGTACCTCTCAGCTGTTGGCTAAATCCTCCCATAAACCCTTATAAATAGATTTTCCCAGGCCACATAAGAACCAAGAAAAACAGTCCTTTATGTTCTTTCACTCTACATTTTTTCCATCTTGATTCCTACTGAATCCATTCTATGACATTCTATTTGTGTTTACATCATTTTCCTAAGAAGAAACATGCCAGAGATGCCTTAAGATTGATGAAATCATCCAATTTCAGCAAAGAAAGGATCTTATAATTATTAAAGTATAATCACTTTATGGAACCGGTTAGAAGCTGAGTTTCAGAAACATTTAGTGACTTGATCAGGGTACTAAGGGGCAGGGGTGGGCTGAGCCCATCCTGGGTCCAGAAGGTCGTCACTGGTTCAATGGGTGAAAAGGAGTTGTATTATTGTTAGAGCACACACCAGCAAGCAGAGGTATGCCTTGTGTAGAAACCTGCTTCCTTATTAGGCTCTGGTCTTTGCCCTGCTTGAATTAGTCACAGTTATCGGGGAATACATTTC
>JAQZBX010064948.1:0-16277 GCA_029593785.1 Cabassous unicinctus | reverse complement strand
TGATTTTCACAGCTCAGGAGAATGTTGAGTAGATGTTAGTTCACTCATTTCATAGAGGAGGAAATGCAGATTCAGAGATGCGTGACTTTTCTCAGGTCACACAGCTAGAAGGCAGAGGGATTGAGAGGAGAGTCCTGATCTACATTCAGGCCAGTGTTCTTTCTACTTTCTACTTCTTGCACGGGGAAATCGAGAAGAACAAAGATTAGGAATACCAATCTATAATTGTTAGGGCACCATATTTCAGGTTTTTCCAGAGGAGAAGAGGGGGAAATGCTGTTCATTTGTATATGAATCAGATAGAGTAGAGCTTTATAGAATGAGCTGTTTAAACTACATTGCTTTGTTCTTGCAGACACATTACTGAAAACTTACAGGACAATTCCCAAAAGGAAAATGTAAAATATCCATCACAAATTATACTAAAAAGCTCTGTTCTAAATGGAAATACCTTTTGTGTTTGTGTTTAAATTCTGTAATATATTAATGCTCAGAAGGTCTAATTGAGGAAATAACTCTCAAATGTAAGATAGATTCATGATGGGGAACCAAGACAGATAAGCTTGTGTTTAGGCCCCACCAATTAAAGTTTTCACAAGAAACAATTAAATAGCCAACAAGAAATCATGAGTGAGTGACTGACTTTCCGTTACCCAATGACGGAGACATTTTCACCCTTTCAGGTTTTATTTGTTTGAGCACATAGCTTGGAGACAGTGCCTCACTAAGAAATCAAAACCTCTCCAATGGATTGTTCTTTTGACAATGCTACTGCTCTTCTGTGAATGTCAAATAAGATAAATATGAACATAACACTGAAACTGGCTGTGGTCCTACCCAAACTGCCTCACATGGAAACAAATACAGCTCTTGACTTGGCAAATGAACCTTTTATACGATTGTCTTTTTTCTTACATCTGTGGCGTCATACGAAGTGGTGTGTCCTTCAAGTAAATACCATACCCAGCTTCTGCCGTACGTAACAAAGAGACAACTCATTCACAATGCAGCGACAGATGGAAACACGACAGCAAGTCTACACCAAGAACACAGAATACTAGTTTTGCTGCATCCTTGACTATGAGAGCAGCACTGCAGTCCCATTCTAAATCTGAAGGCACCTCATTTCAGAAGCCAGCCTACTAAAGGAAAACTCACCTATAGAAGCTGATGGACAGGGCTGGTCCAGCCCTCGGCCTGCTCGATGAAGGCTGCTGTTGACCAATACCACAACAGGAAGTCAAGTCCAAACTCAAGGTGTCAGCAGCATCAGGCTTCCTCCAAAACGTGCAGGGTTCTGGCAGTAGTTTGCCGACAATCCATCTCTGCTTCCATCACATGGTGATCTGTCTCCGTCTCCTCCTGTGGCTTCTAGTTCCACGTCCACATTCCCTTTGCTTATAGACGCCAGTCATGTGGCATTAACACCCACCTTGATTCAGCCTGGCTTCATCTTAATGGGATCTTCCGAGACCCCATTTACAAATGTGTTCACACTCACAGGGCACGTTGGGAACACAGTAAAATTTACCATGCTGGACACATGCCCTCTTCCTTCTTCACTGTTCCATGGGCATCCCCGCCTCCCGGATCTGAGTTCTGAACTCTGTGTGGACTTGTTTTTCCGCACTCTTGGCATTCATCTGTTTAAATTAGAATTTGCTGATATAAATGTCTGAGGGTATACATAGTTCTCACAGATGCAACTCTACTCTAACAGGTTGGTATTACCAGGCTGTAAACAAGGATGTGAGCATTTCACGTACATCACAGTTGAACATGGATTTTCCCTTGAACCCTGGTGACAGTGAACTGATTTAAGGGGAGATTACCTAGGCTGACATCAGAGGGAACTAGCCTTTTGATCCCCATACCCTGATGTCCACATGTTACGATGTTTACGTTTTTCATACCATCCTTGTAGATTTCTAATATCCACATTTTTATCAGTGTCCATTTCTTCACCCAAACACTCCACAGCTCTCAAAGTAGAAATTAAGAGCACTTCAGGGCCTCACTCAGCCCTTGTCCACACTGCTGCACTGGTCACAGGAGACTAAGGACTCTCTCCATCCCACTTTGCCTAAACATAAAATGTCTCAATTTCTATTCTACTGCCAAAGCACAATGCTGACATGACATAAGGAAAAATCTTGAGCCTTACTTACATTTCCAGCACCATTTGGCATAATTCTGAGGTTCCACCATTGGAGGTTTGGCTAGACACATTTGAAGGCATCTTCCTCTCCCAGGTCAGGGAGGTTTTAGGCTCCTCTATGGCAGAAAGTGGAGGTGCCCAGTGTGTTGACTGTCATCTATGCAGATTCAACTACACTTGTTCAACTTAAACAAGGTGGGGGGGGGTCGAAAAATGCTTTTTATTTGGGAAGTGGATGTGGCTCAAGCGATTGGGCTTTCACCTACCACATGGGAGGTCCCAGGTTCAGTTCCCGGTGCCTCCTGGAGAAGGCAAGCTGAAGCAGTGGGCAGGCACGGCAAGATGACGCAACAAAATGATGCAACAAAAGAGACACAAAAAGGAAAGAAAATGAGACACACAGCAAACCAGGGAGCTGAGGTGGCTCAGGTGATTGAGTGTCTGTCTTCTACATGGGAGGTCCCAGGTTCAGTTCCCGGTACCTCCTAAAGAGAGAACAAGCAGACACAGAGAGCAAACAGCAAATGGACACAGAGAGCAGACAGCGACCACAAACAACAAGGGGAGAGGGGAATAAACAAATAAGTAAAATCTTAAAAAAAAAAAAAAAACGGAATATGCCTTTATTTGCCCTAATGTCTTTACCCCTCCTCCCTCCAAGCTAATTCCTGGTCTCCACTGCTCTCGTGAATTGGACACCATGGCCAAAATGCAAAGGGAGGAAGAATCCATTCATTCTTCAATTTTGAGCTTTTCAATGCCATTTTCTATAAGTTATGGATTTCCAAGTATAATTTTTCCTAGATCTGATTTCTCTCTTAATGCTTAACGTTGAGTGGATTGTAACTTTATTTTATTCTATAAAACTACCTGGCTCAAAATTCTCAAAAAGTATTTTCTTTCAAGGCCTCTGCCATGAACTACAAAAGTCTATTTTGAAACTCAAAAGCTGAGAACGTCTTTCTCTTTACATATCTGTGGTAGCACTATTCAGTGGACAGTAAGCATACAAAGAACTCACTGCTCCTAAATGAAGGAAGAAAAAGGGTAGCAGCAAATATTGATTTTTTTAAATTGGTTAATAGTTGATAGTATAGTGCCTTCACATCGCATCTCCTGACTTTAAAGCTTTCTTTCCGAACAGTCAGAGCCTATAAAATTGGAATGTCATATTTCACTAAGGAAGTTTTTTTTTTTCTTAAATGCGTAAGTTACTTGATCCCCACTGCCGAGCAGGAATTCTCAATCGCATGAGATCCTCTTCCCCCACATGCAAACTGCCCTAAAACCACAGGGTCTTAATCCGATGAGGTCCCAATGCTGTGTCCAAATACCAAATAGAGAGATCTGCCACCCCCTGAGTTCAAGGCTGCTAATGTTTCTCTCTGCCATGCCATGTGGATGTTGTACAGCAATCTACACCATGTGATGCATAAGGCTTGTCCACTGCTGCTGGTCCTGGTCCCAGGGTGAGCCGCCGTGGACTGCCCATGTTGGTTGCTGAAATGGCTTATCTCACACTCTCATGCTCAGCTAGTGTTCCCCAGACAACCAATGTACAAGGTGGCTTAAGAGAGAATTTTCCAGCATCAGCTATATTGAAACCAGCCCACTCCTTGAACTTGCAGGTCCATGCCTTGAATTCATATCACCAGCCTAGATTCATACTTTTCTCAAGGTAATTATATTTCAAGAGATCCATTCCCTTTCCTGCCACTGAACCTCAGCCAGTTCTACCATAGTCCGTATCAAAAGATCTCCCAACTGATCTGGGGAAGAATTTTGGTAGCTTTCATCCCTAAAGATCATGGACTCCTAATGCAAACGGATCCACATTCTCCCCAGTGATTAGCTGCATGCATTAGAGATCCCAATTCCAAGTACAAGAGTACCTCATTTTTTCCTCTACATCATTAGAGAGTGAAGAAAATAAGAGTTTGGGCATGTCACAATATTAATAAAACTGTAGAAAAGCTATATGAGCCTACCATGTAATCTGCATAACCATTCACAAGCTTGCCCAGAGAGAATAATATAGGCCAACTGAATAGCTAAGAATAATGATTTATTTTGCTGTCTGGAAACCTTCTATTTCCAAAATGAGTTCTAGCCCCCTACTCTGGAGCCCCAGAATGTCCAGCCGTTTTTCACCCATCGCTCTTTGAGATTTTAGTTTAGAAGAAGCCATGTACATGCATGGAAATCCCATGTTTTCACAAAAACTCACATGTGTGGTGATATCAGCTGGCCTGGAACATAAGCCATGATGGTGAGGAAGATATTTTCCTAGGTAGTAATTTTCCAACTAGAGGGCTTTAGAATTTCGAGCCAGGTATACATGATTCTATGATGTGGCAGTGAACTCTTTCAGGCTATTTGTAAACAGGAAGAGGCTTTGGCTTTACCTAGGCCCTTCTGGCATTCTTCCTCCTTCCTAACCTTAGCTCTAAACCAGAGGAAAACCAGTCGAGCAAGGCTGGCAAAAAACCATTTCACGGTAGAGACACAGAAAGCTTTACTTGATATCCTGAAAGAATAATGCAAGACAAAGATGATCCTCGTAGGGTCACAAGATAAAAACACTTGAGCCTATACTTCCAGGAAGATAAGTTGTTTGAAGAAAATGTGTATTGTGCTTCTGACACGCTGAGCAGCTGCAGCAACCCTGTTTTCGCCTCACTTTCTGCGTAACAAGCATCCATATAAATGTACTCCCTGGCTTCCTATTATTGGCCATTTTGTATATCATTGTGAAGAAACAGTCCACATGCAATTACCTCTTCATCTCTATTATGCTGGGTGACACTTTACCATATTCATAATTTTGTTTAAAAAAAAAACTAAAGGTTCTGTAGAGAGAATACAATTGGAAGAGAATAAAATAGACAAAAACAGCTGCCAAACACTATACTGCCTTGGAGAAAAACATTGTTTGGTCTCTTCATTTTTCCATAGCAGTCATCTCACAATAGCTATTCAACCAGTAGGAAACTTTTGGTCTCCTCTGACTTACCACCCAATTCATTTGATTCCTACGTTTCTCTGAAAGTCAGCATGTAGGTATCTTGCACAATGCTGAGAAGGAAAGAGGTGTAGTGTATATTCACGTCACTATTTAAATAATCTAAGTGCAATTTTATGGTTTAAAAAATATTATATGGTCTCTGAAAGGGGGACAGCAAATTGCTTTATACTTTTATTTTTTAATTATGCAAACCACTCAGTTACACATATATTTCAACTGCAGACTTAGAGCACTGAAATAGTACTTTGTTTCTCATGCCCCATCAGTGGTTTCCTCAGAAGAATCTTCTTTGACATGTACACACAGGAAACCTTCTGCTCTTATCACTTGGAGTTTTTCAGATCACCGCATGCCTGATTTTAAAGCAGTCACATAAATAAACAACACCCAGCCACACTGGAAAATGATGGAAGCTTTGTCAACAGAATTTCATGAAGAAAATTCTCTCTTGTTGAGAAAATAAATGATTAAAAAGTAGAGGCAGGGTTGATGGAGTAGCCCTCTCAGTCAGTCTCCCCTTGTAAGGTTTGCACGTCTCCCCCTGAGGGGTCCATCCGCAGACCCTCCTGCTAACCCTCTGCACAGAGCCTTCGTCCTTGTCTGCTTTCTCTTCGTTATTTCACCTCCACAAAGTTGAAATTCTTTGTCCATAAAATCCAGAGTTGAAATAAAGTTTTACGAGAAGAAATAGTAGGACTGAATTAAGTATAACACGGGAGTCTTTTAGGAAGAAATAACTCCAAGATTCACTGAAGAAGTTATGTGAGAGGGAGAATAAATGTATTTTGTGCTGAGTTACACAAACCACTAAAAATGAGATGATCCCATTGACAGAACACCTTAGCTTTCTTGACATCTTGGAACTTTTTTAAAATCCTCTTCTAATAATATGTGAATATTCTCGCTGTCCTGATTTTGTGATAAACAGGGTAGGCTAAACCTTTACTATATTAGAAACCATGCATGTGTCCCCAGACCTAGTTTTTCTCCCTAGGTCTGGTTTTTAGAATGCTGGTGATAAACTAAGCCTGATTTATTATATGACCATCCTGTATGGGAAAAGACTGTAACTCTAGGTATCTTTGGTCAACCTTACGAGATATAGCAGGGAGACGAATGTGGCTCAAATGGTTGGGTGTACATCTCCCATATGGAGGGACCTGGGTTCAATCCCCGGGACCTCCCAGTAAAAATTAAAAAAAGAAAAATATAGAAGGCACGTGGGCCACCAGGCCCCGTGTGCGGGTGCACTGTCAGGCCCCGCGAGCCACGCAGCACAATGATGATGTAACAGGAGAGAGACACAAGGGAGAGCCAAGATGAGACGTGCCAAAAAACCAGGAACTGAGGTGGCACAGGTGGTAGGACGCCTCTCTCCCACATCGGAGGTTCCGAGGGTTGAAACCCAGTGAAGACAGGAGAAGAAGGATGAGAAGAGAGGGCAGGAAATGGACACAGAGAGTTGCCCAGCGAATGGACACAGAAACAGCAAAAATGGGGGGGAGGGTAAAAATGGATAAAAGTGAAAAAATAAATAAATCCTTAAAATAACGTATAGGGGAGTAAGATACGGACTATAGTTAGTAGTATTACTTTGACAATGCTCTTTCATAATTTGTTAACAAATGTTTCACAACAATGCAAAGTATCTATGGTAGGGTGATGTGTGGGAGTCCTGTATGATGTTATGCATGCTTGTTTTGTAAGTACACAATGTTTACTGAATACTTATAGTTTATGTATGTTCATGTATGAATGCCATACTTCAATAAATTGTTTAAAAAAAAAAATCCTTTTCCAACCTGGTCAGGGCAGGTTGAGTGGGACTTTCTAATTCCAGTGCTCGAGATACCTGATGTGATGAGTTGAAGAGTAATTGGCATGAGTAGAGCCCAAGAATTCTTCAGTGTTTATAGTTCTCTGCTGCTTCTAACTAAATATCCAAGGTAAATTGCCCTACAAAGGGAATAAACTCAGAAACCTTTTCAATTATAAGATTGGTAGAGGGTACAGGTCTGAGAACTCAGTATCTAGCCCAAAGTCCTACACACAGAAAAGCTAAATGGTGAACAATTTAATAAATGAGCATGCAGGCGCTAGTTAACTAATCAGTACCTTAGAGAAAAGCATTCCCCTCAGTAAAGCTTACTGTCTGGGAAGTTTGGGTTGGGGTCACATAAAGAAGGCATTATAGTTGTCCAAGGTCACACATCAAGTCTTTCCAAGAGAGAGACTGTTATTGGCTAGGGAAACAAATGCTTCCATTTAGAATAGGAAAATGTACAACATCAACTATTTTGCCAATTTATTCTATTCTAGGTGCTTTACTTTCTCAATTAAAATTTTCTGCATTGTAATTACTTCACTCAAGATATGGTCCGGAAAACGAACACACTACTCCTCTTGGGTTAAGCAATCTGCAAAATTAAAATTCAGAATTGGAATGAAATAACTGAGACATATTGTCTCATATGTGTGTATATGTGTAAATATATGTTAAATAATAAACAAAATTATGCAGTTTTAGTCATTTAAAAAATGTTTCATTCCCATTTTGATTAAACTCAAAAGCTTCCCCTATCGATACAAAGAAAGGAACATAAGAATATTTTGTTCCTGCACCTCTGCTATTTATGTAGTCATAACTCCAGCATGCAATTCACATCAGATTACGGGTCCTTTCACCGTATGCTGCACTGTCACAAATTAAGGTGTTGATAATCACACTCATAGCCCCAGAGTAAGTGACAGTGCTCTATGGAATACCCCCTGGTTCAGTCACAAAATGACTGCATAGCCATAAAACCTGGCAGCCATCCTTTTGGTGCCTGTGAACCAGGTTTTGTTGGGTGCACACATTAATTTTTGTACTTGTATTTTTGTTCTCCTCTTATTTAGTGCTTAAAACTTTGGGTGAGTGGAATGGGCGTAACTCAGTGGTTGAACACATGCTTCGCATGTATAAAGTCCCAGGTTCAAGCCCCAGTTTAAAAAAAAGAAAAAACACCACTGGGTGATTTCACAATATCTGCACTTTTGCCTTCTTGTGAGACATCAGAAGATCTGGCAGCTATTCCTGGGGCTGAGCAGCAGCTGCCCCTCCGGACCCACCCAGACCATTGCACTGATTTTTTGTTACTTTCTGGTTCTTTTATTCATTTCCACCTATAGCCATTACTGTGCTATTAAGAGATGTTTAAGAAGAGCAGGGTACTGTTCTTCCCTCCCCATCCATACCTCCTTCAAAATCAGCTCTAATTTGAGACTATAACATCCAGAGCACAACTGGAGAAGGAAGAAAGCAGAACTGCCAGTGACAAATTTGATCCTGGGAAGCAGCGCCACTCCAGTGAATGACAGTATAAGAGCTAAAGACACAATGGTATGTAGCAATGCATTTTTTTTAAATATTTACATACTCAGTATATATGCTATATATACCTAGTTTGTATATTCAGTGGCAGAGAGCAAGAGATGGGGTTAAGAGGACATACTGCCTGATTCTTCAAATCACACGAGATAAATCCTAATGGAGCCTGAGTTTTGGGGCTAGGAAATATACCTCTTCCCACCTGCCATCTAGCTCAAGATTTGAGAACCGCTTCTCTATAGCACCCAAGTTGATACTGAGTGAAGCCAACCCCAAATACCAAATCTGTACAGACCACAGAGCGCTCCTAATATGAGGAAGAGAAGATAGGAAGGTGTGTGCTGGGGAGCAGGGTGAAGAGAGGAGAACTGACCAAAAATATGCATAAATACAGACAGGGAACACTGTCCCCAAGATGCTGAACATGGTCCTAAAAATGACAAAGAAAAATCTAAAATTTTACAATTATTTATATTCAAAAGACTCAAGAAATCACTTACTTTATGCAATAGGAGTAGAAAGTCTTAAGGGGAAAAAAGCTATATTCCATATTGAAAAAGTCAACAAGATAGAAGATGGGTAGAATAAGGGAGAATTGCAGATAAGTTTAAATATGAAAAGAACATTAACACTGATATTTGTGGTAGTATAGAGCTGAACTGCTGCTGTGGAAAACTGGAAACTGGAAACTGGATGACTGTGGTGGTTTGGAACAGAAAAGTATGTTCTCAACGTCAATCCATTCTTGTGAGTGTAAAGCTATTGTAAGCAGGATCTTTTCGTGAACAGGTTCTTAACTTAAAATGTGACCCACTTCATTTGGGATGGGGTCTTAATCCTCTTACTGGAGTCCTTTATAAGAGAATGAAATTCAGACAAAGAGAAAACCATGGAAGCAAGAAGCTGGAAGTAACGAAACCCAGAGGAGAAGGGAGAGACCAGCAGATGCTGCCGTGTGTCTTGCCATGTGACAGGAGTCCAGGATCACCGGCAGCTGGTCTGCAGGAAGAGAGCATCATCTTAATGATGCCTTGATTTGGTAATTTTCACGGCTTCAAACTATACGCTTGTAAGCTAATAAATTCTCATAGTAGAAGCCAACACATTTTATGGGATCTGCTTTCAGCAGCCTAGCAAACTAAAACAATGACAAACAAACTAAGCCAGGAACATGTGGAAAGCATCGTTCCCAGGACGTAGCAAGTACCCAAGGAAAGGTAGGCAAGATTATTTTTAGAGGGGAAGGGGAGGAAGAAAAGCTAAAGTGATGCGGAAGAAGGATAAGGAAATAGGGTGGATGTGAAGGACACAAAACCCAGAGCCTTTCCGAGACCCAGAGTCTCCAGGTAGAGTGTTGCATTTCAGACAAAGTCAATACACAACAGTGGGTTGGGGTTTTTCGTTTTTCTTTTTTTTTTTTTCCAGAAAGGATTAAAAGAAAGAAAGAAAATAAAGGCAAATAAAAAAGACAATACCTAGAGAGGGAAAAAACTAAGTTTTTTTATTTTATTTTTTTTTCTACACTAAATGCCATAAGACAATTGGGTAACATGTACTATATTTAAGGAATTTTTAAAGTAATGAAAGTTGACCTCTAACCTAAGCAAGAAATGAATTAAAACTAAGGACACAAGAACAGGAAAATCTAAATTAAGAAAAAAAAGATCTGTGCGAGGCAGGGCTCCTGGTAAAAACCATCACAAGACTGTAACGGGGCATCATCTAAAACTCCCAAAGCCCACCGACTGCACCAACTAGGGGCCTAAAAGACAGGCCAAGGTGCTGTCCTCTGCCTTACTAGTTTCTTGACTTCAAGTTCATTACCTTCCCAAATTTGAGAGGTGTATGCTCAATTAAGAAATACAAGTAGCAGGATGTTTCCATGAGAGTTCTAAAATATTTTACTTAATAAATCAAGTTAAAGTCAAAAGGACTCTATTCATAAAATACCACAAAAGAATATTTGGCAAAGCAAGGGTGTCCAATTTATTCTTTAGGTAGAAAACACAAAAGGTGAATTGTGTGATTTTTTTTTTCAAAATTATAAATGTTATGATTACTTAGTGAAGAAAATGAAATATATAAATTGCTTTTGAAAAAAGTTATATTGAGAAAAATCAAATCACACTCAAGGAAAAAACACCGGGAGGAAATTTTAAAAAACTTTTTAAATGAGATTTTATTTGAAGGATGGAATTATTCATTATTGTTTCTCTTCTTTCTCCATGTATTTTCCACATTTCCCTTAATAAAAATTATAACATTTATAATGAATAACTTGTTTTAATATCTGGACTCTTTTCTGGGATAGTTCTTAGATATATTTGGAAACAAAGAAGCTGTTTTATAGTGAAAATGAGATTGTATTTTGCTGTTTATTTGTACCCTGTTTATCCCACCCACCCCCCAAAGTATCCTCTTTGAAAGTAATTCAGCATTGAAACAAAAATAAACTGTGTACCAATATATTCACCAACTTAATTTTTAACCCATAAATTTAAAAAGCAATGAAGATTCTAATAATGATGATAATTACTGATAATGTTGAATTTTCATGTACAAGGATTAAAAGAGCCATAAGCCATGGATGATATATTCTCTGCATTGCTCTCCTATTAATTTGATGCCATTTTGTCACTGAACCTGTGGTCACTTTGCTCTTTAAAGTTCTCATCAGAAAGAAAAAAATATCCCACCTATTTCATAATGAGAAGCACTCGATCATCAGTCAGACTACTAGAATCAAAAGCTGTACTTTTCTACAAAGCACACTATCATTTTAGCATTTTCCTTGATAAGTGTCAGTGGTACAATTTGCCTCCATCTGCAAGCCATTTTCTTTGTACACACTTTTTAATGTCATCACTGCTTTTCCTTACACTTCTTTCTTGAGCTGCTGTAGTTTTCCTTTGGTCTTTAAGTCCACTTTGCTTGGGGGCTAATGGCAGGCCTGACCTTTAAGGCATTCATTCATTGTACAATAACCTCTGGACACCTGCATTTCTGATTTTCTTTCCTAAGACGTTTTTTATCCTCACTTTTGGTGTCTCTCCACATTTTGCTCTGAAATGATTTATCACCCCTGTTGTCCTCAGGAATCACTTCTGTTCTAATTGCAAAACTAAAAAAATTGGGCTCCTTTACTGTCACATGGAAACTTCTTAGTTGAACATTTCTAATTGTGGCCTACAGAGCTCCTAAAAATTAAGGCCAGAAGCAGTCCATTTCAAGAGTGTTCCAAATATTGTGAGAGCTAAGAAAACCTGTTTTTTGGTATCAACGAACCTTTGGCTAAGCTGACGCCTACACTGTAAAGCTCTCGTTTAATTATTTTGATTCAGCATTGTTCCTGAGCCTCCCTTAAAATTTAGCTTTCAATAACTCTGGTAGAGCTCAACCATTAGGTATGATATGGAAGTTAAAATTTCCACTTTATTTTCTATTTTATTATTCTTAGAGACCCAAGGCTTAAACTTCTAAATTTTGCTCTATATTTTCAATTGAAATCCCATTTATTATAGTGGCATTATACATAAAATAATTGCCTTTTCATCTGAGAGTTTACTTGCAAGCAGATATCGCTTGAGTACTAGCTGTGTGCTAGGCACTGCAGGCACATACCAGGAAGGCATGATCTGAACGTGGAGGATCACAGTCTGCGGCAAGGAGGTCCTTCCCCGAATTTAATAATCCATTGTCTAATTTAGTGAGTACCAGACCATCGCTCTATTGCTTTCCCATGTCAAATTTAGTGTAAGGTGGGAGGAGTATTTTATATCTAGTAGGGAAAGAGCATGTCTCCCCTCAGGTTTCCACCAGCTCCCACCTGGAGAACAGCTGAGAAAAATCAAAGTGCCAGAGCCTTCCTGGGTGAGAGCCCCCACCTTAGAGCCCAAGTGCAACATTTCTCATGTTCAGAAATAGGCAGAACACTAAGGTGAAAGTGATCACCGGGCACTTGACGGAAACACAGAATTCTGCAGCCTTCCCAGGAAGCTTTATTTCCATTCTATCCAAACACAGGGCTTTCCTGGGGGCCACTAACAGGGTCTGTGGCAGCAGAGTCTATATCAAAGCTCTGAACTGGTTTTAAAAGAGCCAGAGTGTGCTGGATTGAACTGTGTGCCCCAGTGTGGACTTGCGCTGGGTCGTGGTCAGCATCTGGTGGGCGTGGACTCATAGGTAAGACCTCATCAGGAGGGTATGTCAGGTAAGGTGCGGCCCCACTGAGTCAGGTCGGGCTCTTCCCTGGATCACTGGAGACCTTTATAAGCAGAGTGAACGTCAGACAGAGAGAGAAGTCATGGGGTACAGCACAAGCTGGATCAAGGAAAGCCAGAAGAGAAGGGAGAAAACGCCACCATGTGCACTGCCGTGAGACAGAAAAGCCAAGGACCAAGGATCCCTGGCAGCCGGCCCCAGAACGCCACTATCTTCAAGGAGAAAGCATTGCCTTGGTGATGCCTCAATTTTGGACTTCCCCTAGTTTCAAAACCGGAAGCCAATAAGTTTAAGCCACTCCCATGTGTGATATCTGTCCTAGCAGCCTGGAAACTAACACACAGAGAGAAGCCCTTCTATACAAGTAACGTTTTTTTTTTTTTTAGGAGGTACCAGGGAGTGAACCCACGACCTTGTACATGGGAAGCAAGCGCTCAACCACTGAGCTACATCCACTCCCCTATGAGAGTTGGTTTTCTCGTTTGTTTTTAGGAGGTACGGGGGATCGAACTCAGGACCTCATACATAGGAAGCAGGTGCTCAACCACTTGAGCTACATCTGCTCCCCTGCACAGGTAAGTTTTACTGTCTAACTGATGGATAATGCTGGTGACTTCCAAAGTGTATTTGCGTTATCTTCAGCAAGTGGCTCAGCCAGCCTTTCCCCTTGGTACCCTAAAGTAAACAAGACCCCACGGGGAGTACCACAGTCCTGGGGGCTACACCATAGCATTTGGGCTCCTCTTGCTTGAGTTCCCTCAGACTTAGGGGTTCCAGTTTAGAACCAGAAAGATTTCTTCCTCCATCCCCTACTTTAGTTATTCCACCATTCATGAGAAAGAACGATTCCTCCTTCTACAGATATAGTTGATATAATTGAGATGTGGGCTACGGCAGCAGGGGTGTCATGGGATGAGCATAGCAATGAGGTTTAGCCAGTCTTGAAAAAAGTAAATCATGACAATTAAGAGGATGAGTTATACGGCAAAGTATCATGCAGTTCAATAATGGGGTTCTGCAAGGAGCAGGGGTTCTGATGTAAGAGAATTAATAATTACTAATTAGACTGTGTGCTCTGCTAGCTCATTTGTTTTGGTTTTTAGTTAACCTGACTAGAATGCAAAATTCCCTGTTTGGTGTGGCTGCTAAAGAAAATCATCAGGCCTTCCCATCATGAATCTTGCAGGAACTCTTATTCCCAAAGCTACCCTTCCAGGGGTCTCGACTTCTGGCTGCCTGGCAGAAAAGGAGTGTTTGTAAATCTCAGTTACAAGGCCCAGCTGGAGCAGCCAAGAATATGCTAATCTCCGGCCCAAGCTTCTGTGGGCTTGACAAGCAAGGGCATAAAATTCACAACAAACTCAGATTCTAAAATGAAAATATTACAGACAATGTTTCAATTACCCCCAAACTCATTGAGCTGATCTGGGGGTATTTTGAGGGTATATCTGTAGCAATTACCTAAGTGAAGGCTTCTCTCATCATTAACGTAAGGTTGGGACACACATGCAGGAGATATTTATTTTTCTCTTTGAAAAGCTCCCTCATCTTTCAAGAACCCTAGGAAGTACATCCCCCTGGCGTCCTCTGTAATTCTCCGTCTAACTCTTAATATACCTTGTCTCCCCCGTGATTTTGCGACCAGTTTACACTTGCACTAAGAAAAAGAGCTTCCAAGCTATAAAAATTAAGGTATGGCTTGTGTTTAAGATGATATGTTTACACAAACACATGAATCATAATTTGAGCGTTTTAATGGTATGTTCCTTATACTGGTAAGCTGACCCAGAATGAGATATTATGATCCCTGCTCAAGAAAATAAAGAAACCTCATCTTAGAGTCACTTAGAGTCTCATACAAAATGTGATTTCTAACCCCACCATTATAATGACTAGAAAATGATTCAAACTTCCCTTCCACTAGGCCTGCACCAAAGCGTTTTATACACTCGCAGATTCTTCACAGGCTTGCACTGGTAATTAATCCCGCAGGTGTAATGTAAAGCTAGGCTCTTTGGTGCAGCGGCTGAGCACACAGTTCAGGTAAACAGACCAGCATCTAGACTCTGACTGGGAAATGGGGGCAGAGGAGGATGGGGTGGGGGAAAGTAGTGAGGAAACTGGTGGCAAAATCAACCAAGCAACCACTCTAGTCCCACAGAAAGCAGAAGTCTCTGGTTAGATTTAAAATGGCCAAGAAATTTTATTGCCAGCTTATTTCCACGAAGCAAACATCACTAAATGAAAAGAAACAGGAAGCCAATGGGTTCCGGTGTAACAGGAAAGGGCCGTGCGGCAGAGAACAGCACCTGCCCTCCTGCTTGTCAGCCCTATAAACCTACTCTGCTCACCATGGCCACAGCTCCCAGACACATCATATTCAGGGCCAATGAAAAGGCATACAAAGTGAGCACCTTCCAGTCCATGACTCTTGTTCATTCTTTTGGGACGAGGAAGTGTGATTAGAAGACTGCCTCAGAATTTCACTCGCATTTCAAATCCTTCCCAGAAAAGTTTCTTGTCTAAGCCAGGGAATCTTAGTTGTTTCCAACAACTGATTCAGCAAAAACTGTGCAAAGCAGATTCTTCGACAAGCATCCATTTTCTTTAATACTCTTTGGTATTCTAAGAATCGACTGATATGATAATTAACATGCTACGTAATAGCAGTTCCATGGATATAAGAATCCTTACTAGATCAAATACTCACTGATAATCTGAATCTCATCACTAAATCATTGTCATTAAAATAATAGTTTTGAAACTTGGACACTGTCTTCATGTTTATAATCTGGGAAGAAAACAAGACATTTATGAAACAAAGATAGCACAAGTAACTTAACTGTGTAAAAAGACTTTATTTTCAGAGAAAAGGGAAATTGTTAAGGATAGGAGTTTTCAGAAAAGATATCTGTGAAGGAATCAAAAATTGAGTTGACCCTTGAAGGATAAAGTATGGAGAAGTGGCAGAGAAAGATACCAGCTATGAAGAATATCCTGAAGTAGGTAAAGATCATAAAAATGGCGGTCACAAGACTACCAAAGAAAAACCAGATGGCTTTCCTATGTATTTGCAATAACCAAATGAACAAAATAAAATTTCATTCACAAGAGCAACTTAAACTATACACCTAGGAATAATTTTCTCAAGAAATGTGCACAAGACCTAGATGATAAACATTCTGAAACTTTTCTGAAGGATTCACTGAATAAATGGAGAAGGAAACCAATGAGGTGATTCAGTACTAATATTGATAATTTTCCTTAATTTAATTATATATTCAATGAAAGTTCAATAAATATCCTAATTTTTATACAACCTTATGGAACTTGACAAACTTGTCTTAAAATTCATGTAGAGGGAAAATACTCAATGAAGAGTGAGGAAATTATGAAAGGAAGGGAGGACTTGCTTGATATAATCCAGTACTATAGGAATTAACCAGCTTGAGTATAGGTACAGGAAATGACAAGTGCTCAATGGAACGAAACAAAGGACTCAA